>JAMBMQ010000082.1:82479-98892 GCA_024363595.1 Xenopus borealis | reverse complement strand
TCTCTGCTCAAGATATTGCGGAGCACTTCAAAAACAAAATCGACACTATTAGAAGGGACATCACACTACTCAACTCTCCTAGATTTCCACCACCCTCCCTCCACACTCCCCAGTCTCTCCTGTGCTCCTTCACCCCTGTTACTGATGAGGAAGTCTCAAAACTTTTGGCCTTTCCCACCTTACTACCTGCCCGTTTGATCCAATTCCTTCTAGGCAATAACAATTCATGTCTAATAAAAGCCTTAACTCATCTATTTAATCTCTCGCTTTCAACTGGACTGTTTCCTTCTCAACTAAACATGCTCGTCACCCCCATCCTAAAAAAAAAACAACTCTCAATTCCTCCAATCTTGACAACCTCCGACCTATCTCTCTACTACTTTTGATTTCTAAACTACTTGAGCGCCTCATTCTAACCTCATTCCTCTCTGACAATAATCTACTAGACCCCCTACAATCTGGTTTTAAGACAACACTCCACTGAAACTGCCCTGACCCGACTAACTAATGACCTTTTAACAGCTAAAGCCAACAATCATTTCTCACTACTAATATTACTTGAGCTCTCAGCTGCATCTGACACTGTAGATCACCCTCTCCCCCTCCATTCACTTGGCCTTTGTGACACGGCCCTATCCTGGTTCTCTTCTTACCTCACTAATCATTCCTTCAGTGTCTCTTACAATGGAGTAGCATCTTCTCCCCTACCTCTTTCTGTTGGGGTTCCTCAAGGCTCTGTCCTGCGACCCTTATTATTCTACCTCTATACTTCCTCCCTCGGCAAATTAATCAACTCTTATGGTTTCCACTACCACCTCTATGCTGACGATACTAAGATCTATCTCTCATCTCCTGATCTCAACCCAGAACTCCTAACTCACATCTCATCCTGCCTGTACGCCATTTGTACCTGGATGTCGCAACGCTACCTTAAATTAAACCTTTCTAAAACGGAAATGGTTCTCTTTCCTTCAACTAAAACCAGTAACATCCCTGAAGTATCCATCATAGTTAACAATTCCATTATCACCCCGCCTCCCCAGGCCCGGTGCCTTGGGGTTATCCTATATCATATCACGTCTAGACTATTGTAACTCTCTTTTAATTGGCCTTCCCCGCCAGAGACTGTCACCTTTCCAGTCCATAATGAACAATATACCTCAACAACAGCTCCTCCTCTGCCACGCCATTCTGCCAATCCCTGCACTGGCTTCCACTAAGCTTCAGAATTAAATTCAAATTAATGACCCTGACATTCACTTCATACCTCTGCCCCTCCCTACATCTCTGAACTCATCTCTATATACTCACCCAACCACTTACTACACTCCTCTACTGACCTGCTACTCAACTCTTCTCTCATTACCTCCTCACATTCAAGACTTTGCAAGAGCTGCTCCCCTCTGCTGGAATTCTCTCCCATGGTCTGTCCGACTTTGTCCCAACTTTTCTGCTTTCAAGAAATCTCTTAAAACTCACTTCTTTTGTGAAGCCTACCCTCACTCTTAACTACCAAATGCAACACTACATACAGTACCACATTTGTCTCCCACTTAATTCAATCTTGCCCATTCCCACAGTCGTACTGTGCTAACTCGGCGGTAACTTTGGAAGCATCCTTTCTGGGCTCTAGGTAAACTTTAAGGCTATTGCCATATAGGGGCAGGGAGGCACACCCAGACCTAACTAGATCAATGGAAAATATGCTCAGGGCTTGGAAAGCAACACAGAAACATCTTACACGCACTGGTTTACAATATTGCTTGCCAAATGCCCCTTTATGGCACAATGGAACTCTCAGACGCTTTATGGACATCCCTGACTGACAGTTTTGGGCTAAGGTGGGACTTAAGTTTGTCAGAGATTTATACCCAGAGGCACAACTTCTGACCTTTGACCAGATGCAACACACATTTCAAATGAAACGCACTGCTCATTTTAGATATTTACAAATGCGGCATGCTGACGCCACACATCACGATTGCAGCTACTGCCCTGGAAAGGGGCTTACAATGTTCAGTGGTCCTAAAACCACTATCCACAATCTAACAAACACTAATTTATCCAGAGGAAAGATCTTCCCTGCTATCAAAAAATGGGACCAAGATGTTGGTGACCTAGACCAGGACAAATGGTGCGAGATACTGAGACACTTGCTGCCATCTACTGTCTCCTCCAGGGACAAATTGATACAAATTAAATTCATTCATCGCTTTTATCGGAATATGTTAAAATTAATTTTTTAGTTTCAGCATCACTTTAATACGAAAAGCTCCAGACAACAGCTCAAGAAAGTAACATAGATGAGTAAAGACCCCTTGGAATGTTCATCTTACAGATCCATCTCACTCATTAATGATGCCATAAAGATACCAATGTCACGGGTTGGCCTTCGTTAGGCGCCCAGGGGGGGATTTAGTGGACCAAGGAGGAAGCTTAAGGGGTTCAATAACGTAGCTAGACAAGATCAGGCAGGAATCAGCAGGTTCAAGCAAAAAGGTGTATTGCAGGAACAAAATAACAAAAGTCCAGGCAAGGCAAAATACAGGAACACAGGAACAAAAGTACAGGAAACAGGATCAAAAGCAATGTCAGGAACAATAACAACACCCAGGAACAATAGCAGTATGGTCCTATAATTGGGCGCCATAATGGCGTCCAATAGCCCTTTAAATATTTGAAATTCGCGCCAAAACGAGCGCGGTGACGTCATCGCGTCAAGCGTGACGCGATGACGTCACTACCCGGCGCCGCATATCCACGTGGCGGCTATGGGCGCCGCCATTGTGGATATGCTGCCGGATGGAGAGGACGCGCCGCCCGGAGCTAAAGGTAAGCCTCCGGGCGGCGCAATCCTGACAACCCCCCATTGAAACTGTCTTCCTGTCTGGCAGCTCAAAAGAGGCAAGAATAAGAAGGCTTGATACCAACCTTTCAATTATATGCAACAACCCTCAGAACCAAAATAGTGGCAGCATTTGATAAGGCTTTTTATTCAGTGGAATGGATATACAACATGAAATATTCCCCCTTTCCAGAGGTACAAGGAAGGGATGTCTACTGTCACCACTGATATTTGCCAGCATGGAATCCATGGCTTGTAATCTCAGATTCTTCCATGCGGTTAGAGGCTACTCCTCAGACCAGTTAAAGAGGCAGTGTTGATGTACGATGATTACATTCTGCTATACGTAGCTAACCTTGAAAAACTCAATTACATCCTCTCTTCGTATTACAGATACCCACTGTAAACTGTACTCTGGGTAAACTGGTCGAAATCAGTGCTCTTTCCAATATGTGAACCACCATGGGAGCACCTGTCCAAATGTATGAGCTCAACTTAAAGTACCCTGGGATCTGCACCATTGTACAGTCTTCCCTGCTGCTGACTCAACTGGATAAAATATTTGTCTGGTGTCAGATGAATTGTGTCTCTGTTTGTAAAGCATTTGCCGATTTGGTGCAATGAATTCCAATAACTGTTTTAACTTATTTCCCTGAGTCATTGAATGACAATCACTGTGACTTCCAGAAGGATTGCTCCTTGTCTGGCAGAATCAGGGGCTGCCCCCTTGGCTAAAGTCCCAGTCTCTTATGGTGCCAGAGTATTTTCCAAGGAAGGAGACCCTGTGTGTGAATAGGATCTGGAATCACAATCCCTGATATGAAAATCCTAAACTAACTCTTCCCTGTTCAGATGGAAGCAATGCCAAAATTACCCAATGACTATTGTGTTTACAAAAGCTACAAATACCATTGTTTCCATCTGTTACTGATTGCATTGGCCTCTTGGTTTCTGTTGATTGTCAGCTCTTAAAGGGGCCCATAGATTAAAATTTGCCGTACAATAAAACAGTGTTTGGCCTTCCCTTAGCCCATCCTGATGAGTACAGCAATGGTGTGAGGTGTTTCTCATGGTACAGTTTTATAGGTGCATGATTAGCAAGTAGAGAGTCCTAACCCTAGAGGCATGTTTGCTTGTTAAGCAGCACAACACAGGCTGAGCCCTGTCTGAAATACTGGGGAACAAAAGTCTAGGAGGTCTCCTGGCACTGGGAACATGGCCTCCTTGGCCATACAGGAGAGCATGAAGTAGCAAGAAAGATCAAAGCATGCCTGGGGGGTAATATGTAGGGTCAGGTCAAGAGTGACTCAATAACATGGCACTCAGTACAGTCATGCATACAGAAACACATTGTCCCATTTTTTTCTTGCTGCCTATAAATGGCTGGTAAAAGCAAGCAATAGGAAACAATGCCAATTACAGACAGCTGCATTATCAGAATACTTATTCTATTCATTTTTCTCACATCCTACTTCCAGTTCCTAACTTATGCACCTATATAACTTATAGTTACCTCATCTGGAACTATTTTCTAGAAAACCAGTTCAGATGAAACTCCATATGAAGCCCTTTGTTGTTGCAACAGCATTAAATCCACTCCTGCTCCTTCTTTCCCTTATCCTTCTCCAGATGGTAATTCCTAACGGGACAGACCTGACCAGTGTAATACGGACCGCTCCCTTTGTATCTCATGCGTCCATGCTCACGACTCCTTGTGTGTGTTGCTGGCAATTTAGTTTCCATCCATATCAATAGCAGATGTTAAGGTTGCAATGCCATATACTTCTCCCCCTCTTGGAAGCAAATATCAGAAGAGAGAGGAGTTATTTCCTACATTGAGCATCTTTCCAGTTCCATCAATTTCTAAGCAAATTTACAACTTTCAACACAGATTTTCAACTTTCCATGCATTCCTGTTGTAGGTAAAGGGGCAGGGGCTGCTTCCAAGTGCCCAAGATTTTTATATGAGTATTTTGCTGGGCTTATTAAACATGATTCTGGACATTTTTCTCTAGAGCGTCAGTGTTACACAGAAATACAGGCACAGTTAAATCTGGCATTGACTGAAGCCTGCCCTGTAAATATATATATATATATATATATTTGGGCCAAATCACCAAGGATATGCAGCGCAGCACAATATCCAGTAGGTGGCACACAGCTTCCATTGTGACATTGTGGAGTATGAGTCAGTCATGTTGTCTGTGTTAGTAACTGTGCATCAGCTTTTCATTTAAATGTGTATTATGGGTTAGGGTGGGAAACAATACAGTAAGTGCCACACATACAACCAATCACAGAACTATGATAATGTGCATGGAAAATGTAATTACCCCCTTCCCTTTCAGTGCCTACTGACAAGGTGATATGTAGTAGGGTTTCTTAGTTACAGGAGTAGATGCAGAAGGTTAGTGAGGTAGTAATTGGGGCAATTCATCCCCTGTCGGTGATGGAGTCTGGTGCTGAATGAATAGCCCATTTGACTCAGAAGAATCAGTGTATTAGGGCACAGGCAGACTCACCAGTCTGGTCTTACTACAAGCAAAGTGAGCATGCTCTCTAGCCTCACATTATTAGTGAGCAGTGTGGCGTATGTACAAATGCACTGGCATGGGGCAGAGGTCAGTACCCCTTAGGGAAAATCTGCATAGCCCCAGGCAGTACAACAGATGGAACGGGAATGGGGGAATGGAGGGCTGTGTTATGGGTGGGGGAGGGCTAGAGGCTTATATCACTTAACACCAACTGTCAACTTTTGACCAGCCAGTTCAGCCCTTGAACAGGTCAGTTTGACATCTGCTCCAGAGAAAGAGAAGGGAATAGAGCATGAGCATGGAACAGGCACATTATTATTGGCTTTAGTAATTAACATCATCAGTATTTGAAATGTTGTACCCCAGCACATCACTTATACCCCCATATATTAGAAAATAGCACATGGGTATTATACTACTGCCAGCAGAGGCCAGACATCTGTACAATGGCACATTCACTGGTATCTGGGCCAGTGTCCAGGCTGTGGGATACTCCCAGCTCAACTACTCCCCAAAAAGGCTCAACTACTCCCAAACATATGGGCAAATGAGGCATGCCTCCTCCCACAAGTTATGTACAAATGAGCATAACTCTTTGCGCTCAAAATCCAGGGGACACAAGGTGCTTTGCGGCAGGTTTTTTTTTTTTCCCATTTGCACCCATGTGTGTGCAATTTAGTAACCAGAGCTAATGCCTCTTGTGTTTGCCACAAAAGGTGCCCCCTGAATGCACTGGTCATCATAGTGCTGGAATTTTGGGAAAGGGATGTTACTCTTTGGTGAAAAACATAGAAACCTGAACATTCTGTGTTTTCTGAAATTAGGGCAAATCTGAAGGAAAATGTTAAAAACTGAAAGATGTTTTGCAATTCCCTCGTTTTAAAGGAACAGTTCAGGGTAAAAATAAAAACTGGATAAATAGATAGGCAGTGAAAAATAAAAAATGTTTCTAATATAGTTGGTTAGCTAAAAATGTAATGTATAAAGGCTGGAGTGAGTGGTGTGTAACAGCAGAATACAACACAACTTCCTGTTTTTCAGCTCTCTAAATCTGAGTTAGTCAGCGACTTGAAGGGGGGCCACGTGGGACGTCAGCTCAGATTCAAAAGCAACAGTTATGACCCATGTGGCCCTCCCTCAAGTCACTGATTGGTTACTCCATGGTAAGCAGGCGGTGTAAACCAAGAGAGCTGAAGAGCAAGAAGTAGTATTGTGTTCTGTTAGGTTAGACATCCAGTCACTCCAGCCTTTATACATTACATTTTTGGCTAACTATATTGAAAACATTTTTTATTTTGCACAGCCTATCTACTTACCGAGTTTTTACTTTTATACCGAACAATTCCTTTAAAGGAGAAAAAAAACTCCAATGCCCGCACCCAAACCACATAACTGTTTTTGCTGAAAGGTCCCTGGGCCCCATACCACACAGTAGGGTGACAGTGGCTGTTTTTGGCTGCATCAGATGTGGTTTCTGGCTTTTAGACTTTGCCAAGCTGGGACTTGCCCCTTGTAAACCAGGACCAAATTGACTTCTGTTGTGCTCCTTTATGTGAATCATTGGCCACAAGAGGAGAGCTGCAATCAGTGTGTGAACCATAGGGACAGATAATATAGGATGAGCCGTATACAGTATGAACACCTTCCTGTTCTGCTCATTTTCAAACCACCAGTATGTACAGTGTATAGATAAGGTTCAAGATAAATGGGGCAGCATACTCATGCCATGGCCATTTATCTGAAACCATATGGGCAAACTTACTTGGGCCTTGTCTTTGGGATCATGGTGCTGCTAAAAGATGAATGGTTATATAGTTAGGCTGGGACGAAGAAAGACCAAAGACCATCAAGTTCAACCCCTCCAGATGTACCCCAGTGCAAATATATACACGTTTATACCAATCTATCTATATACTCACATATATACACACATACCAGGGATCCCCAACCTAAGTTAAAAAGCAAAGATAAATTAAACAAACTCATAGTACTGTGGTTTGCAAATTAGTCAAGTATTTTATACCTTATTACCCCTTCCAGTTTCCAGGCTGAGAATAGGATCCTTTTTTGAATAATGAAACAAGCAGTTTGCCAGATTCAGGATACCATGCCAGACTTCAATGAATTGCAGCAATTACTATTTGTAATGCCTAAGTTTTCATTTTTAGCACTTTTATTTCTGTATGTTGCACCACCCTTTCTTCCTTCTGATTAGATGCCCAGTACCTGCCAATGCTAAAGAAGCAAAGCTAATATATTATTTTATTCGTAGTATGTTTTGAATATCTTTAAATGTCAGGGGATGTGTGTGCAAATTATAGGAAAATGGAGGGAGTTGACTTTTACTGAGGGCAATATAATAGGATGTCTCCTAAAAAATCAGTATGTTCCCAAGCCTGGATTTGAATACTTACAGTAAAGGTGGCCATAGACGGTAAGATTATTATTTTTCTTGGAAAATATCTTTCCAAGAAAGATTGTTCATTTCAATACACATGCATAGAGCAGAATTGTCAGATATACAGGTAGAAACAATAGAATTTTTTGCTGTATCTGACAATTCAGAGACACCCGATCAAAATTTTCCGACAAGCTGACTGATATCCAAGCCTTCTCTCGATATTGGTCAACTCGTTTCCCACCATACACGCACAGAATATTGTACGAAAATTAGTTTCGTATGATATCTGTGCGTCTATGGTCACCTTAAAGGAACAGGTCAGGGTAAAAATAAAAACTAGGTAAATAGATAGGCTGTGCAAAATAAAAAATTGTTCTAATATAGTTAGTTAGACAAAAATAACTGTGAGTTATTCAGTGACTATAAGGGGGGGCACATGGGACATAACTGTTCAGTGAGTTTGCAATTAATCCTCAGCATTCAGCTGAGATTCAAAAGCAACACTTATGTCCAATGTGGCCCTCCCTCAATTCACTGATTGGTTACTGCCTGGTAACCAGGGTAACCAGTCAGTGTGAACAAAAGAGAGCTGAAAAACAAGATGTAGTGTTCTGTTCTGTTCGACTTACAGTCACTCCAGCCTATATACATTACATTTTTGCCTAACTAACTATATTGAAAAAAATGTTTATTTTGCACAGCCTATCTATTTACCCAGTTTTTACTTTTATACAGAACAATTCCTTTACGCAAGATGTATATACTGTAGCCTTTTAATGATACATTTCTATATAATCCATTTGACTGATGCAGCACATAAACAGTGGCCACCTTTTAATGTACAGTGATTGCACCATAGGACTACACACAGAATTAGGGTCCCCCACATACATGCAGATATAAGCTGCCAACAGACAGCCAGCAGCTTTTTGGCTAGATGTCGATCGGACAGGTTTAAAAATCCCGTCGGTTTGAAGACTACATTGGTTCACTGATATCAAAAATGACTGCCCTGTTTTCTCCTCGTTATGGTCTTATTGTTGGGCCCTGGAGCCCATAATCAGATCAGCCTGCCCACCTGGGCATATATCGGGTATAGATCATCTAGTCTGGTGACCTCTGTATGTGGCCAACATTACACAGTCTGTGTGTAACAAATACATGGCAATTATGTTTGTGTGGTCGCTGAGTGAATCCTCTGTCCTATATTTTTCTCTAAGTGCACAAAAGCTACATTTACTGTATAACTCACATCATTTTCATGAAGAATGCATTTGTTATGGGCCCAGGGATTCCAGGGTCTGTTTTAGGAAACTCTGCATTCCTCCTTTGTCTGTTCATCATCCTCCTGCACTAATGTTGCCAGACAGTTAATAAAGGAACGGGCTGCATTTCAGCAGAGCAAATCAAGGAAATGAATCTCTTTCTGTATCTGCACACATTCCCATTGTTATTAGAGAGAAACAGGGCAACCTTTCATGACCATATTGGGTTAACATTGGGAACTAGATGATATTTTTCCTGGCAGACTTCCTGCTACTTGGCCAGAAAGAATTGGGGAAACAGAAACCAGAGACCTATATTATGTGGCCCAATCCTGGATGCCCCTCCTCCACCATCTCAACACAAAGGCAAGTTCTTTACAGGCTGTGGCAGGAGTGAGTCACCTGGTAGTTCTCTGCTCCTGAAAGAACAATAAACACAGTAGATTTCCCCATATTGAGGTCCTTGGGGGTTAGATGCAGGCCCGGACTGGCCATTTGTGGGTTAGGGCAAATGCCAGAGGGGCTGCTATAAGGTCCCATAGAAAGTCAGTGTTTAGTGGGCTGGTGGAGGCTGTTTGGACCTCTATGTGGGCTGATGGGCCTCTTGTGTACCTGAAATGCCAGGGCCTATTTTAATTCTCAGTCCAGTCCTGGTTAGATGCACCATGTTCCCACACCCAGGACAGCTATATTGTAAAGGCACCAAAGTAACTGTGTATTTTACACAAGAGTAGAAATCACAGCACTCACAGGGAGTTTATTTTGGGTGTATTATGTCTGAGCAGAGTGGTGCAGTGGTTACCATCGTTGCTTTGCTTAGGTTCATTTCCAGCCACAAGTGTGAATATTCTCCCTGTGTCCGTGCAATTTTTCTCAAGGTCCTCTTACACTCCAAATACATAACAACCCTCTCCTCACAAAGGTGACTGATCCTAGATTCCACTCCACAAGAGCACAGTTGTCTCTTCTGCTTCGCAGGTTGCCTGATCCTCTGTTACTCCAAGATTCCTGACAAGATGTTTGAGCCAAATGTGTTCTTCCTCTCCAAACTGGGCCTAATCCGCTCTTGCTCTTAGGCTTCCCATCTTTTCTGTAAAAAAAAAATCAGCCTATATAGTTATGTTTTTCCCAACCCTAACTTTTACCGGCCAGGCCAATAAAATACAAGCCAGATGGCAACCCTACTTCCTCCCTACAAGGTACCAGAGCCTCTCTTTATCGCCACAAAGTGCCACAGCCTTTGTCTCCACAAGCTGCCCGAGCCTCTCTTCCACTTTACAAGGAGCCACTCTCCTCACAAGGTGCCAGATCCTATCTTCCTCTCCATACGGTGGCTTATCCTATGTGCCTCCTTACAGGGTGCCTGATCCTTTATTCCTCTTTACAAGGTGCTTGATTCATGCTTCTTCTCCACAAGGTGCCAGATCCTCTGTTCTTCTCCACTGTTCTTCCCCACAAGGTGCACATCTGTTTCTTCCCAAATGGTGTCTGTTCCACACTGTATCAGGTGCATCAACATCTTTTCCTCCACACAAGGAGCCCGATTGGCTCTTCCACACCACAAGATGTGTCATTCTTTCTTCCTCCACAAAAAGTACAATCCTCTCTTCATCCCTACAGGGTGCCTGATTCTCTTTTTCTGTCGCACAAAGTGTCTGATCCTCTAATCCATCTTCACAAGGTTCTTAATTCTCTCTTCCTCCCTATAAGGTACCTGATCATCTTTTCCTCTCCACAAGGTGCCAGAGCCTGTCTTTTCCACATGATGTCTCACTGTTTCTTCCTACACAACATGCAGAATCCTATCTTCCTCTCTACAAAGTACCAGATCATATCTTCTTCCCTACAAGGTGTCTTGATCCTCTCTTCCTCCCCATGGGTTGTCTGATCCTCATTTTCTCTTCTTATGTGACCGATCCATTATTCCTCTCCACAATGTGGCATATCCCATTTTCTTCCTTATATAAAGTGTCTGATCTTATATTCATCCCCAAGCACAAGGTGTTAGATCTTCTTCTCCACAAGGTGACTGACCCTCTCTTTCTCTCCATGAGGTGCCTGATCCTCTCTTCCATTTCACAAGGTGCCTGACCCTTTCTTCCATTGCACAAGGTGTCTGGTCCTATCTTCCTCCATAGAAGGTGCCAGATATCGTCAAGATAAACAAGATGATTAGCAGATAAAGATGGAACTGAACAAATGTGCCTATATGGCCTGAATATGTGTCGATATAGGTGGGAGGTGTGAAGTGTATGTGGAAAAGTAGGACTGATGATGTGTATGTTTAACAGAGCATTGACTTTTGTGGGAATCAAGAAAAAGCAGGTATGTATTGCTAGGTGTAGGTTAAGTTGTCAAGTCCTGTGTCTGATAGAATAATTGTTTCTACCCCTCACTTAGACACAAGGTGCAGGCAGTGCTTTAGAGTCCATCTCTTTATGTGTAGATATACATATTTCTCTTGTCTCTTTTCCTTCCATCACTGCCTCTCACCATGTTTAGTCCATCACACTTGCTGAGAGCTTGCTTCTTTCTCTCCCATCTTACCCTCTAATCGTGTTTCTATAGTAACATGCTGGCAGTAGCTCAATTCCACATTTTTACTCTCTGTGGGTAGATGGGCTACAACAGCTTACAACTGCCTGAACTGTTGTGTCTCCCTCTTATTAAAAACCTGGTGATGTCCCTTGCCCTCCCTTTACTGATCTGTATGGAAAAATACAGGGAAGTACAGCAGCAATCTGTGCAATGTCTATTGAAACACAGTGAGTACTGATACAGGATCCATTAGGCTTATGCTTACTTAGATAATGAAAGCCCATGGACATGTCACAGTCAGGGCTGCCATTAGAAATCATGGGGCCCCGCACAACAAAATTTTCAGGGCCCCCTGGGCCCCGCCCAGCCTGGCATCCTAGCCCCACCACGGATCCTGCCCACTCCGCATAAAAGTTAACAGACCACACTGACATCAGTGCTAAAAAAGTAACCCCCACACACATAAAAATTGGGGCCCAAAAAAATATTTAAAAAAAACAAAAAAAAAACCTTTGTGCCCCAGAGCCTCCCTTACAAGTTAAAAAACAAAATTGGGGCCCCATAATTTTTTTTTTAATTGGTAGCAGGGGGCAATAAAGTATTAAAATTAAACATTGGTGGCCAGGGGATTAAAAAAAAAAAACAAAAAAAACCCCACATCAGTAGGTGTCAGTAGAATTGAACTCATGGCTTCAGGACTTCCATTATAGCTGTTTTTGTGACATCGGGTATTTTGGCCGCTTCAGGATTTCAGTGTCGGCTCCTTTGTGACTTCGGGTCTTTCTGTCGCTTCAGGACTACGACTGTCTTCGGCACTTCCGCATACAGAGTGGGAAGGCAGCAGGACGGCTTCTGCGGCGCTCAGAAGGGGGCCCAGCTCTTGGAGAAATGCAGCACTGCCGGGCCCCCCTTCAGGCCCAGGACACTTGTCCCCCCTGATGGCGGCCCTGGTCACAGTAATCCAATAGGAATACAATGGTTCTGCATTCCCACGCTCTCATTACCGACATGGACTCTTGGTGATCATATAATACCCATATTATCACACATTGCTGGCCCTAGTGCCTCATACACTCTTGTTTTTACTATGGGACTGTAAGTGCAATACTACTATATATATTTATAAATTACAAGCAAAACTGTTTTACACTGTGGGAGCACACCCTGTGTATTACATTCTGATGGGAGTATTCTTCAGTACTAAGCACTTCCATTGGAAATCACTCAACTCTTCAATATATATTATATTTCATCATCACGTTAACATCATCATTGCCATTATTCCACTGTGTATTATTACTTAACTGATAATGTGAGGATTGTTACATATATAATTGTTTCATGGTACAGACGTGCATGTATGTAGACTGCTCCCAGTTCACCCAGTCTTTGCCAAGCCAGCAGTCTGTTTGCCTGACTCCCCACAGATAAATATTTAATTAGAGCTCATTTAGATATTGAAGGGATGGGCTAGAAATCCCAGCAGGCTGTGGTCCACACATGCCCTTTATGTAATCATCTTTTTGGAACAAGGATCAGACAGGACTGGCACAAGCTCCTACTGTTTTGTTATATGTTATCATTATAAATAACCCTCACACAAAACATTATGAAGGGTACAGAGAGCTCCCAAACTGTCTAGTGGCATAGGCACAGATTTCTTAGGAAAGTTGTAATTTGCCATTATACAGTAGTATGTGGAGTACACTCAACTGAAGACTCACAGCTGCATCAGTGGGGCTTACACTATTAGAATATATATCACCTCCCAATTTAAGGAGGGAAAATACACTATAATTTATAAAAAAAATACTCTGCACACAATGCATAAAGGTGGCATGCCTTTGCAATGAAATATTCAGTTCAAATAACAGACACAGTACTATGTGCTACACTATTAAATGATTCGTGGACCACAGAAGTTAGCCGTGTAACTAGTCATATATATCATACCAGTCTATTGACCAAGGTGGTGTTCATATTGTAAAAGGAGATTTACATTCAGGATAAATGATACACATAAACCTGTATTTGAGTGGCCATGGTCTGTATGAGCTGTGGATAGGATGCACTAGGTGAGTAGGATTGCAACCTTTTCTGGAAAAAAATACTGGCCTTCCTATACATTTATCTTTTTTCCCTGGGATCAACCGGCCAGGCCAGTAAAATACCGGCCAGGTGGCAATGGATGAAAGTTCCATCCATAGGCCCCAATTAGTATAAAAGCAATCTTGAAATCAATAGCTTTTTAAAGAGATTCTGACACCTAAAGTCAAACTCTTTTTTACCTCTATTATAATAACTGGATTTGAAAGCTACTTGTAACTTTGCCATAAGGTATTTGCATGATGCTTCTACATTACCTGTCTGATCCCCCATGTTCCTGTATGAGGGGGCTGCCATATTTGTGCACCCGGCATCTGTTATCATTACAAACTGTAACTAACAGGCTGAGATGGGACTGTTAGGTTGGCAAAGTAGGAGTGTCAGAGTGTCAGAGAGTCAAGCTTAGAAATTTCAGCTAACAGTTATATACAAAAACAAACCTCTCAGCAAAAAATGATCAACATGACCTATAGGTAACAATTAATGTACATTCATATGTTAAATTTCATTTTTTAGTGTCAGTATCACTTTAAGCCCAGAGAATAGGATGTACAAGAATGAGACATTTAAAGTAGAAATGAACTGCTCACAAGTGTTTTATTTGCCACACAACATGATTTGAGCCTCTGAGGGCCCTTTGTAAAGTATCCCATGTTTTGTTGGTCTGGTTTCCCACTTGACAAAGGGCCCTCAGAGGGCTTGAAACATGTTTTGTGGCAAATAAAACACTTGTGAGCAGTTAATTTCTGCTTTGAATGCCTCATTCTTGTACACCATATTCTCTGGATATTTTATACACCCATAAGCAGAGGTGTAATACAAGAAACAGCGGCTAAAGAGTCTACACTGTTGCTAAATTTGAGGACTCCTAGCGACTCTCGTTCATTTTTTAAGCCCCTCACTACTACCCCTCCTGGCAAAAAGCAGGACAAGCCATTACCCAGGCACAATAATGGGCTGGCACTGCATTACCAGGAAAAAATCTGAACCACATGTGGATAACTGCTCTCAAAATGGTGCCAGGTAGTATTCAGCAGCTTCAGGAGAGCAACTGTGCATGCATGTGTGACATCACTTCAAGGTATGCGACTGTGCACGTGACATCACTTCAGGTCTTTGGGAATGTTTTGGTCTCTTGGTTTTCTGTATGTTCAGGTTGACAGCTCTGTCCTCATCACAAATGACACAACACCTCTGATTAAATATACTCTGTGTTCATTAGGACTCTGCTCAATTACTTATATATTCAAATTTACTACAATATCTAATATTTTATACTGTAATTGAGACATCTTCAATAAAAGAATTATTTAAAAGAACACAACACATTTAGGTAAAATTCATTCAGGCATCTGCAGTCGTTTTTCGTACAAGCTCGTGCAGAATCTACTGCACTACTAGCAGTTTTAATTACTAATTTATTTATGGTACAACACATTTTATAATATTAATTGGGATTATGGAGATGCACTCTAAACAGGTCCCAATCAAAAGGTTATGAATTCCTGATCCACAGTAAGAAAGCCTCTTTTCATGCAATTTTTACTCTTTATTCCAAGCAAGCTGTAGCCAGAGGGAGCCATATAGCAATATCCAAGGGTATATAAATGTATTGACTCAGTATTCCAGGGGAAGATAATATGAATCATTAGGCTAACCCTAACCCCCCCCCCCCCCCAAAAAAAAAACAAAAAAAAAAACTAACAAACAAGCAACTAACTGGAAATTGGAAGGAAGGAATAAATGCATAACAATAACATTATCATTATTGTACAACACTCACTTAATTATCGTGCTTATGTAGGAGGGTCTGTAGATTACACTGCAGCCCTTCCATCTATTTAATATGAGAGAGGGGACAGGGTGTGTACACACTGCTGTAAATAATGTCTCTGAGCTCCCCTAATTATTCTGACATCACTGCTGACTGGAATAATGGAGTTGGGTTTATTTGACATATTACAGGCTGCTGCAAAGTCTGTCCTGTATTTCCTCACCCTGTCACTGCAGCAGGAAAGAGAAAACATTATTAGCAAGGGGACAATTCAAACTGATTTGGAGTACTATGTGTTCAGTCCTAATATCCCAGTGTGTGTGTGTGTGTAAGAGGTAGATATTAATCTATGTGCGTATGTGTGTGTGTGTGCAAGAGGTAGATATTAATCTATGTGTGTGTGTGTGCAAGAGGTAGATATTAATCTATGCCATGATAATGTGTGGGGCACAGGAGGAGCCGCTGTGTGTGTTTGGCAAGCTTGGAGGATACATGTACAGTAAATATAATATTGTAAGTTCATGATCATTAGGTCTTACCTAGCACTGGCAAGGACAAGCCTTTCTACACTGTTTCCTTTGTCCGGTTGTTTCATGGATATACAGAAATGTGGGTATGGGATCAGGCACATCTGTGGACCATTTATCTTGAACTGGGATCCCACAAATAACATCACCGGGCACATTGCAGTCTACAATATATAGAAGAAGACAGAGTTATGGATGGAAGCAAAGGCTTTATTTTCCACTGTCAAAGCAGATTCACTTAGAATCATGTGACTGGAATGTTTATCCTTCAATTAAATGTCACTAGAAATGCAAACCACTTTTTCATTTGATTAACTAGCCCAGAACAAAAACAATATAGCCATCACCCAGGCAGGAACAATTCACATTAATATTATTCCATTGCACTCAGATCAATACACAGACTAAGGAGATTCCTAAGTG
>JAMBMQ010000082.1:50483-66469 GCA_024363595.1 Xenopus borealis | reverse complement strand
TCAGCACGGTGAGTGGGTGCAATGGGGAGACAGTGTTGGGAGCCTCCACTGAAGCAAAACATCTTCTTTTTCTCTCTATGGGTCTTCTGACTGAGAACTACTTTGCTAAAAGTGATGAGCATCCAGAAACATTCTGATAGCAACATCACTGATCTTATTTCATTTATAAAGCAATGATATATAATGTGCTGCTGTATAAAATATGGGGGACTTGAAGCTCAGCTTCTTTAGATCAGTTTAAGTACAATGGCTGGTAACATCGGGAGGAAATGTATGAAGAACTTTTTGAAGGGATACTTGCTACGTTATTTACTCTGCCAGCCAGTTACATTTCCTGTATGATTCCAGCTTGTCGGGCACTGTAGGGAATTCAGACAAAGAAAGTGAATTGTAGTGTCACTTAAGGCTAGGGCAACACTGGGGCCAATATCCACTGGCCCATATCGGCCATACTGCAGGCAGTAGCTTCCTCTCTTTTCTGCGTTCAAAAGTTCTGAATCGGCAAACACGCTTGATGGATTTTATATATGTATATATATATATTTCCAAATGCATATTGTATTAAGTTGGTACAGTTACAAGCAGCAACTCCAGGAATTTCTGTGATAAATATTGTATTAAGTTTGTGCAGTTACAGCTTGTAAACTTTACTGTGCACCCAGGTATTATGCATATACATATATATATATATACAGATTTCTCTTATTCTTTGTGGGTGCATATGCGTATGTATCAGAGGAGCAGCTGACATGCACAACTAGTGCTCTTTCTGCATCTCCTCACAGGCAAAGCTCTGGATGGGTGTGAGACTCACTTCCTTGTAAGGCTGGGTGCTTAATTGTGCATACTCTGTAGAACGGCAAACTCCTGTGACTGTTGTGCGAGTGCATAGAGTGAGGTCATTGTTGGCTTTGTGTAGCCAGGAGTGGGGGGAGCAGCCTTGTCATCGCTTCCCAGGGCCAAGCCTGACGCTCTCTGCTATATTGTAGTCTCTTTCCTTACTGCTGTGCTACCAGGGGCTTTGCCACACCTGATCTTTTGACACTCTAGCGCGCACGCACACACACACACACGCACACACTATACACTCTTGTTTATTCTAGTAAAAAGTCTTTACTTAAGGACAGTGCATAGAATAGACTTAAAATACTCTCCTGCCAAATATTCACTGCACATGAATGCCAGACCAATTGCATGTTGCACCTACACACACACACACAACTAACCTAATGAATTTCATGCTGACGCGATTACTCCCACAACACAACTGATGCCATTTACATCCACAGTGATGCATTACAAACATGCCTGGCACACACTTACTTTTAAGCTGTATTCTTGGTCTTCCTTGAAGTTATTTTAGATGCCCAGTAATAATAACAGGTTTGCTGAGCTATGATTGTTTATATGAATATTACTGGTTTCTGACCATGTAATAGTGATTGCAGAAGAAACCACTTTAAAGTCTCTATGGAACTTAGACCCAGTTGTTTGTGGTGAACCCTTCCAGATCTGTTCTCTCTTGCTGTATTCTAAACTTGCATGTCTGCGTGGCACATTCATTTTCACCATGTTCTTCTTTTCCATGTGCAATCCCACATAAAACCAGAGGCTGTGAAAAACAGAACAAATACATTAGCAGGTATTGTACATCCTTGGGATGTGTCCATATAAAACAAACATTCAGTGAATAGTGTTTTTCATCGAGCACAACTTCTTTCCCTTAATCCTTGCTGCAGCACAGGTAAAAGGCAGGCCATTTGCATCTCTATAGACCACTGACATGTTGCCGCTCTTTCAAAACTTCTTAAAATTCTCAGTCTAAATATCTTATGATGCCACTATGTGTCTAAGGGTAGAACTACACTGCTGATTTTCCATCCAGTACCGTCAGTTCTGACTTGAGAAATCACAGATGTCACGTCGGATGCGACGACTCTAATGTAAGTAACAGGAATGTTGCACGTAGAAGCTGATTTCATCTGACAAGACTCGACTGTTTGATGCAAAAGCTGCATGTTGCGTCTTCATCTGACAGTCGTGTCGCTTCGGAGGAAATCTGGTTCTACATGCGACATTCCTATTCTTTGCATTAGATTCATTGCATCTGACATGATGCTTGCGCTTTGTCGTGTCGGAACGGACGGTATTGGATGGAAATTCACCCGTTTAGTTCTACCCTAAAACATAGAGCAGGGATGGCACCTAGTAGTGCCTAAAACAGTCTAATAAATATCATCAAATACATTTTAGATTGTAATGTTTGTTTGGCAGGACCATCTGTTTATCAGTTGGGTTTGTAGGAAATCTATATGTTCAGGGTATACACCCACTTAATTTACAGCACCGTTCATGTTGGCGCTGTATAAATACAACCTTAATTATAATAATAATAGAGCACTGATGGTGTGACTGCTGCTCATTGTAAAACTCTTGGCTGGAGTTGGCAAGGGCCTGATAGAATGGAAGTTGTTGCCATGTATAATTGTTGATAACAGTTATGTAGAAGAAGTGCAGCTCAGGATCTTCCTTTCCACTTGGTTTACCAGTTGTGTGTCTAGAATCACTGCCATGAAAAGCAATGCTGTAGCCTACAGAACTTTTACCTCCAATAAACTTACTCATCATAGTAAATATTTGTCCTAAATGAATGAATCCTGATGTATTTCATTTTATGTGGCTATATCCTATAATAACCTACCTGTGGACACACACTGGAAAGGTAATTTCATCTAAGTTAGACATTACATTGAAAAGTGACACTTTCGTTTGTCTATTAAGCAGATTTTTTAAATGCATAAAGGGAATAATGAAAGACAAATGCAATTACATTTCTACAGCAGCAGTAAAAAAGTCGATTTGTAAATATTATATTAGTCCACTAACAAATGTGATGTTTATCTATATGAGTTATGTTCATATAGGAGTGTCAAATACAGATATGATAGCAACAAAATTAGAACATAACAAAATGGTCTCCTTATTTTCCACTTCTGGGTCACAAAGAAAGGGAAGCAATTTCAATTACTATGTAAAGAAGCTTTTGCTAACATGTACTGTCCATATATAATGTACTGTAGTTTAATATAAACCCCAATAATAATGATTGAAAAAGAAAGCAAATCCATGCTGCTTGTCAGTCCCTTGGCACTGTTTTGTGGACTACCATTCCATATTGAGTACAGACCTACTGGTAGCCTGGATTTCCTCTCTTCTTGCGCACTTCTGTGCCTATTATTTGTCATCATTCTGGGATCCTTTGTTGTTCCCTGTATTTCCTTGTTTTTGCTGCTATCCTTGAAATATTTTCTCTCTTTTTAGTCTCTTTTTATTGTTCTGTTTTCTTTCAGCCCATCCGTATTCACGATGGCTTCTGTGGGCTGGCTCTCAATCAGCCAATCGGTGGTCTGCAGGTGATTGAAGGCATTCCCCTCTTGGAGGAAAAGGTGGATGGAATGGCTAGTGTGGCAGCTTATAGCTACAATGAGCATTCTGTGGTCTTTGTGGGCACCCGTGCAGGAACACTGAAAAAGGTACCACAGATAAACCCACTTCTCCCTCAGTTTCTAAAGCAGTACTGTCCAATGGTGCTCTCAGTGGAATGTTTATGACAGCCAGCCATAGTGGCTCTGTAGACCTCCTTCTATGATCTAATGTATGGAAAAAATCAGTGACTTGTGGAACATTGATTAAGGAACGTGGTTTAGCTTATGATTCTTACATTAGGGCATTGCATTCCCACTAGCGACTTTTAGTCGACCTGCACCCAACACTAACTCGGCACTTGAGAACCCTCACCCAACCCTAAAACAGTGTTGTCTCATACAATTCTAATTCTACTGGTTCCCTCAGAGCCATATTAAATATTCTACCTCTGCTTCTCTCATGGCAGCCCTACTTGCACTTTTACTTTGGCTACTTCTGCCCCAACTTTTCTCACTGTTTACCTGTGCTGCTCTCCGACAAGCTGTACTTAGCATTGTGCCTGTGAGCTCCCCTTCCAGTAACTTTTCACATTGTTCATTTGCTGCTTTCTGTGCTGTAAATGACTCTCCTGTGCACACATAAGGGTTTGTATTCCTACACCTCTTGGGACAGTATAGAAGAAACTTTTGACACCTCTACTCCGCAGCCTCATGTCTCCTGTCTGAGTTTTGATGGACAGCCTTTCTTAAGGTGGCCATACAGGGAGAGATTAGGTTGCACACCTAAGCTTGTGGTAGAGGCAGTTCAATGTGGCCGCCATGGAGAGAAGCAAATGCATAAGTATGAGATAAACTGAACTGTACAGCAAGATGTGATTCAAAGAGGAGGAGAGGCCAGTGGCGTTGAAAATAGGGGTCTTGGCAAGGAACCAATGACAATTTTTATTGATTGGCCTTCACCTCAGCTGGGGAAAGGACAGCGAATATATCTTTTCATAAATCCCTGAGCCTTGCAATGCTGGCAGTATAATTAGCAGGATCCCAGGGCTCACTCCGTCTAGCCTAGAGATGCTTTGAGCTACATTTCTTTCCACTAAATGCTTGTTTAATTAGAGACAAGGAAGGGTCATAATTCTAACCCTAATTCCACTGGTTCTGAACCAACTTAACTGCAGTTATGCTAACAGTATAGGGTACAAGGCTCAGGCAGTTGTACCGTGTTCATCCCATGGTTTAGGCCACAAATTATAACATATATTTTGTACAAGATGTCTTGTTACTTGCTTTGTCCTGGTTTGTCACCGTTTGCTGACCTGAGCTTATTCCAGCCACAGGGTGTGAGGCATGGGCTTCCCCAGGCTGAAGTGTTATCCTTGGTGTTTAGTTGTGTTGAGTGCACAAGACTGCTGGCCACCAGTTTTCTTGTTTGGAGATTACTGGCAAATGCAGTAAAAGGACACTGGACTCCAGGGGAAATGCCCTCTTGTAGTTGATCATAGTACAGATAATGGAATAGTTTTATATGGGGGACTTTGCCAGACCCCCTGTGATTGGCCATACCAAATACAAACCCTTAATAGAATTACATTTCCAAACTCAGGACGGGGAGACAGAGTTTTGTTTAAAGATAATGCATGGTTATTTTCTCAAATTGTAATTCGTTTTATAGTTAAATAATTTCTGGATTATCATAATAGCTTTATCTGGTCATGCACAACGTTTTTCCCACAGACACCAAACCTCCATTGTAAGCTCAGTGGCACAGAAAAAGCATTTACTGTTCCATTCCCTGTATAAATAGCAGGGTTCTTTATAGTGTTGATGATAATAACAGGCTTGTAGCTTCTTGTTTCTCTCCTAGTTGGGTCACACTTTTTATGTAACTCAGCTGAGTAAGCTCATGTCAAAAAGTGAGGTATCTGATGTTGGAGCAAGCAAACCTATTGGGAAATGGTACTGAAATGGATGTAAAATTTGTGTAAAAGCAAGAGGAAGTGACAGATTTGCAGGTTGCAGCATTACACACATGTTGGTTGCAGGTTTGATTAGAGAAACCACTGTATGTGCTATTAGCCTTAGTCTTGTTGTGTAACCATCACGGGAAGAAGGGCATATTACATTGAGTTTGCAGTAGGCAAAGTGATTGGGAGACACTTGAGCACCTTTGCAGGGAAAGGAACAATAACTACCTTGGTTAAGCCATCTGCTGTATACAAACATTAATCTTCCCCCTCATCTATTCTACCCTTCCTCCATCTCAGAGTTTGTGTTTTTGCCTCCACAGATCTGTGTGAATAGCCCCACAGATGTTGCCTTGTATGAGAGTGTGCCAGTGGTTATAGGAAAGCCAATCCTCCGAGACATGGTATTCAGCCCAGACTGGCAGTCCATATACATTCTGAGTGAGAAACAGGTGAGACAGCACCAGAGCAAATCTGAGTAAGTTATTTCTACAAGGCTTGATAATATGCAAACCCCATACAGATAGAAAGGACAGAGGAGCTGTGAGTTTGTTGGGGGATGTAAAATAAGCCGAGTCACCCAGATAGATGGCGGAGAGGAGCTTTGACTATATCATGGGAAGTATAACTGGCAGACTTCTCTAGAGAGGCAGAGGAGTTTTGAGTGTCTTGGCGATATTATGCACCACATCTTATTACATCACATTGTATGACTTGGAACTGTGAATCTCATCCTAAAGGTGAGCAAAGTTCCTGTTGAGAGTTGCCAGAAGTACAACTCCTGCATGTCCTGCCTGGGATCTGGAGACCCACATTGTGGTTGGTGTGTCCTACACAACAGGTAAGAGTATTTCTTTGGCAAACTCTTTCTGTTTTATATAGAAGGAAATATTATTGGGAAGTCTTCATGTACAGTGTGGGGGGGGGGGGGGGGGGGGGGGGGGGGGGGGTGACTGTTGGTAGTACTGGTGTCATTTTTCCCATATGCAGAAGATGGGGCAAATATTTCCACTATAATTGTTGATGGGTTTTATTTCCACAGTGCTTCTAATACAAACAAAAGTGCAGTTAACTTATCTTCAGTGTAACCAAATAAGCAGTCCTTGGATTGAAGACCCTGCCTCAACAAATTCACAACCAATGCTTATATAATAGAACAAACTTTAGAAGTTCTCTTGGAGCACTTTTTGGCTTTCCATTTTACTCTCCAAGCAGAGACCACTTTCTGCCAGACCTCACCTCTTTTTAGCTGCAGGTGGTGCTTCACAATAGTCTTCCTTTTATGTCGTTCCCAGTAATCATGCTACAACACTTTTGCCTGTTTTGTTTCTTTGTAGAGGTACCATACTGTATGTATCACCAGCCAGCTCAATGGCACTGAATTGTATTACCCTTAGGCTGTACTGCACTGTGTCTATCACTAGCTGGCTCTAAGGCACTGAGCTATAAGGGGTGCTGTCACTCACACAATAGCAAGTGCACAGACACACACACATTCACACTCCCTCAATAACCTTTTCACAGTCTAAAGATATACTGTTATTGGCATGATGCGGAGTGATTGATGCAGCGACATTTGTCATTTGCAGTGTAATGTGCCGAGCCTCCCAGCTGTGGCCCTTGGCCTGATTTATATTGGCATGCAGATGGAGAGTGAGGAGGTGCCTTTCTCCATATTTCTGTATGTAGGGGAGGAACGTGTGGATTATGTAAGGAGACTGCTCTGTGTCTGTTCCCTGGCAGCAGGGTTGATGTGTCTACCTCTCCGGTCAGCTCACATCCAACAAGAGATATTGGTCTTAAAGGGAAAATGTATACCCCTTTATGACATGAGCTCATTTAGTTGGACTAAAGGGCAAAAGGCGCATTAACCACTATCTGACTTTATTACATATATAAATAAATATAAATGTATTATATTTTTTACACAGACATGCTTGATTCCATAAAATAAAACGATGCCTGTCAGTTGAATTAAAGGATGGCAGTTCCCCACCCTGCCGGATTCTCACTGCAATGCAAGGCCACCCTCATCACTGTGAGCTGATGGATTGTGGGAATCTGAATCTGATTACAGATTATTTGTGTACCCCCAGACCCCCCCCCAGAGAGACTTCAGTTCCAAGAACGTATGACATTTCTGTGGAACAAAGTGAGGTAGTGGTTGTATTACCCTTCTGCTATAAGGAAATAGCTAATTGGAGTTGTCATGGTGTCCATCAATCTGTAGTTGTGTAAAAGCAAAATACATTTATAGAAGTTCAGACACTATTTACCTTTTCTAAATAATCTGCTGAGCCCACTTTGCTTGGGTGCAAATAATGTTACATGCTACAAAGCTGACATCTCCATTAGATCCGAAATGAAATGCATGTGCAGTAAATACAGAATCTGAACTGTCCGTGCAGACTGTAAGCATTCCAAATGCATGCACCCCCTTAATAAAAAAGAGACACTGTGTCACATACACACAGAACATTTACTCCTGATTAGGGTGTCCTTCCAACATTTATATAGGGACTTATTGGGAAATGTGCTGTGCAAGGCAGTTTGTGTGTGTGCGTCCCATATAAAGTTGAAAGTGTATAAATTCTCCCGCATATTCGTCCAGTAAAAGATTTAATTAGTTCTACCGCATCTTTGCCTACCAACTTGGCCAATCAGCTGCTACAATATGCAAGATGCCACTATTATCAAACAGCAGCACATTTCTAATCCTATTAGGAGGGGCTTAAATCCAGTTTAGAAAAGCCTTATGCCCTGGGTGTACTCAGTCTTCACATACATGCACTCCATGCCTTCAGTAACCCTTTCATGACTGTGACCCACAGCACTGCTGTCCTACTTCCATAGTCTGTTCTGTTGATCTTCCAGCAAACCTGGAAAGCCATAGTGGTATAATGGGGAGAGATTGGAAGCTGGTAATTACTACAGCACAGCATCCCTACCTGCAAGGGCCCGACATGGAAGAACCCAATACACGCACCCGCTTGCATTTATACTGGGCACAGTTGGCTCTCGCGCACAGACCTCTCTTCTTTCTTTCTCTACTGTCTCTGCCTCCTATAGCTCTCTCTTCCATCATTCCATAAGGTGTCTCCTATATATCCAATAGCCTTTGCTCCCTACTGTCTCTGACCCCTGTAGATCTCTTTCCCAACCTTTCCTACTGTCTCCAGTAGATCCGACTCCTTTCATTCCCTGCTGTCTGCCTTCCCCTTTTATTCCTAACAGTCTTTCTCTAATAGATCTTTCCTTCCTTCATTCCCTACAGTCTGTCGCCTATAGATCTGGCTTCCGTATGTCTATTTCTATTATTTATCTGACTCCTTTCATTCCCTACTGTCTGTCTCCTATATATCTTTCTCCCTTCTGTCTGTCTCCTATATATCTTTCTCCCTTCTGTCTGTGTGTGAGCTTCTTACTTTATTTCCTGCTGTCTTTCTCCTATAGATCACTCATTCCTTTCTGTCTTTTATATAAGCCCCTGCCTTTAGTCCCTACTCCTACATAACTTTCTCATTTCATTCCCTTTTATCTGTCTCCTACTTCTAGATCTTCTACTTCATTCCCTTGTCTGTCTGTCTCATGTTTCCATACGGTTCCTCTCTCGCATATAGAGCTCTGCTTTTTCTTTTCTTACTCCTATAGATCTCTGTCTATTTCCTTACAATATCAGTCTCTGACACATAAACCTTTACCTTTTGTACCCTCTGTTTGCTCTAATCACTTGCCTTCATTGCTACTACTGCTGTATCTCTCTCCCTTCCACATTGTTGCACTTCCATAGATCTCTCTCTTCCTTTTATTCCCTGCTGTCCCTCTATTTGTGTCTGTCTCCCCGGCCTCCCCCCCCACTCCAGCTGCCCACCCTTTACACTTGTTCATTTCTGTACAGCCTCTGCTGTAAAACTCATTTGTTTTTTTCCCTTTCTCCCTGTTCAGTGCAATAAATAGCAGAGTCTCTCCCTCCCCCTGTTGCTGGCTGGGTTTCACCTCTTCTGTGGCACAACTAAAGGGGCGTGTGGGGCCCATAATGATCTCATTCTCACTGACGATGACTCTGTGTGGCTGCTGCTGCATGGCCCTACCAACATCTCTGCAAACTGCCCCTCTTCCATCTTTCTTCCCAGTCAAAAGAAGGCAGTGTAGTGCTTTATCATTCACTTGCCTTAAAGGACCAGTAACATCAATTTTAATCAAAATTATTGTTCGTTTATAATGAAAAAAAAAAAATAACCATCACAAATTATACTTAATCATGAAGTCTTTATATAGAAATAACTTGCCAAAACTCCGCTTACCCTCCTCTTCAGAAAAGGCATCCATCCATCCTGAGGCACTCGAGATAGCGCTCCCACATGCCAAGGCATGAGCTTCTTCCCTGGGGAGATGGCTAGCAGCGGCTCCAGCTCAGCCTGGTCCTCTCAACATTCAGGAGCAGCATCCCAGCTGCGCTGGGACAGGTTCTGGGGGAGTCTGTGTGTCCCCTTGTCAAGCATTGGGCTTTTTTTTTTTTTATGTTACTGGGGCAAAGACAAAGCCCCTCACATTTTGTTTGCCCTGTGAGCCAGCATAGTTGGTTGTTGGGTGTGTGCAGTTCCTATAAACAAGTTGAATTCCTCTAGAACACCAAAGTGTCAGAATTAGCCCATGACTTCCCCAGGTATAATAAATATATTGTTAGCTACATTTTACAGAATGGCTGAAAGATAAAGCTTCTCCCACTTCAGAGTGTAATTGCTAGCCTTCCTTTTTGATAATTATCCCCTGTTCTGATTTGTAGTAATGATCTGTTTAATAATCAAACATCATGACTTTAATGCCTTTCTGATCTCCAACATCCAGGCCTTTCCTCTGCTTGCAGTGTCTGCGTTTTCCCTTTGCTTTATAGTACTGTAGAAATGGTCCAGTTTGTGCCAAAACTGCTGCATCACAACTGTATGGGGAAGGGAATTTGTGTGTTTTTAGCCAGCCCCCAATCTCATTGTGGTCCGTACTGTACTGAAGGAACTGAACCTCTACTCATCCAGTGCTGTAACTAGGGATGCACTGAAAATTTGCCTTTTTCAGCAGGATTCAGATTTGTCCGAATCCTTTTTCCTGGCCGAACCAAATCCTGATTTGCATTTGCAAATTAGATTAGGAGTGAGGAGGGAAATAGCATTACTGTCACAAAACAAGGAAGTAAAAAAAGTTTTCCCTTGCAAATTAGGGTTCGGATTTAGTTCAGTGTTTGGACAAACCTTTCACACAGGATTCAGGAGTTCGCCGAATTCAAAGTAGTGGATTTGGCGCACCCCTGGCTGTGACCAGATCTAGCTGTATAGCTAAAAGCATTGGTTAAATATTCAGTGCTACAAGTCTAAAATGTGGAATAAAATGCTTTACGTAAAGAAGAATCCATCCATTCTTTCCCAGAACTTCTATGTTTCCCCCTTGTTATTTGTCTTGCTCTAATGGCATCAGGAAGCATTTCAGTGTGGAGATGGTTTATTTCCCTTTTTATGCAAAGTTGTAGGGGGTAGCTTATCTGGCCTTTAAACGGGTAGGAGTATGTATGTTATAGTGTGTTTTTAGCAAATTTTCCTTTTTAAAACTTAAAGGGGTTGGTCACCTTTGGGACAATAAAGTTAGCCCATGTCATAAAAAACGTATTTGTCATTTATCTTTATTACCTAAAATGTTTGCTTTCAGAGATACATACCATAGAAGCTATGCATCATCTCTGCCAACTCTCTCTCAGTTCTCTTCTGTGTCTTGGGTTTCGCCAACACTCTGCACAGAGCATGCTATCTCTCTCTCCTGCTTCATTTGCTCCATTGGCTGGCAAGATTCAGCCAATCGGTTCAACACTATGCAAATGAAGCAGGAGAGAGAGATAACATGTTCTGTGCAGAGTCGAGCCTCAACTTCCTTATATGGCAACTTGTCGTTTTTACACAGAGCCTGTCCCACAATCTCCAATTCATAGGAGAGAGAATTGATTTTGCAGATATGATCAACTTCTATGGTATGTAACTCTGAAATCAATCATTTTAAGTAATAAAGATACATTACAAAAACATTTTTTATGACGTGGGCTTTTAAACTAGCCTTATTGTCCCAAGTGTGACCAACCCCTTTAATATTGATAATAATAATATTCTGGTAAGCACATGAAACATAATGTGCTCAACCAACAATATCATTGGCAATGAGTTTGACAGCTGGAACTAGTGAGGCAGGCTCCTGACATTTTCCCCCTTACATTGGTGCATTTACAGTTTTTTTTGTGGCCAGTGCAATGACTTTAACCCAAATCTCTCCCATTGAACAGGTGCTGCCGCCAAAGTGAGTGTGAACGAGCCGGAGAGCCAAAGCGCTTTACTGCTAACATTAGTCAGTGCGTACATTTGGAGGTGACCCCAAACAATGCATCAGTCAGTGTCCCTGAACAGATGGTAGGATGTTTCCCATTTTTATGGGGCTAAGAAAAAGAATTTCACTTCTCTGTTTCAAATATCAGATCTATTTTTCTTTTTCATAGCTGACCCTGTCTGTGAGGAATGTACCCAGTCTGTCTGCAGGGGTTATCTGCTTGTTTGGGGACATGGCTGAGAGTGAGGCCACCATTGGAGATGAAAATATACACTGTTTCTCTCCCTCTGCTCCCCAAGTTCCTGCAGTGATTGGGGGGTCTGGTAAGTCTGAACTCTGCTCCTGCCACCCCCAATAAAAAGATTATTTATTTCCAAAATATACAAGATTGTATGTGTGCTTGGCAATATTTATTGCTCCCATCATTTCTAAGCTATAGCAAACACATGCTGGACATCACTATCAAGTAGCCAGGAAATCTGTGTAAATGTGGCCTGAGAATGAATGCATGTGATTACGCTTCCAGAATCTGTATAAGGTGGAAAACTGAGGCACATGGTGACACAAACACCATATAAACTAAAGCAGGTTATGCTTGTTCCTGTGTGCCAGGCCCAATAGCATCTTAATACCTTTGAATAAACTAAAGTACATTGTGTAGCTGCTCAGCAATAATTGCTATTAATGTACACTAGTATACATTGGTTAATAAATGATTGTATTGGCAAAATATTCATCATTGACCATATGGGCACCATACAAAGTTATTCAGGGTGTCATGGAGAGGGTATCCTAGGAGTAGCATTATCCATGCTGAGCACATTTTTTTTTATAGCTTTTATTTATGCTTTTACAACACAAAGTTAGATCGAGACAGAAAAGAAGAACCATCACGTTATATAACATACAGATGGTCAAGTGCATATTCCATTCTAGCAAGAATTAAGATTAGCTCAGCTGGTGGAACTTTCACAGGTTAATGAATTGTAGGCTCAGGGCCATAGGAGGACATTTCTCGTGGTCTTGTTTTAGTTAATGTGTGCATCTGGATTTACCTCAAGCCAGGGCATCCAAATCCTTTCAAACTTCTTCGGGAATCCTCGACCCTCATATGTAAGCTTGGACAGTGTGGAAGTGTTTTGTTCCATGCAGCCATTGTGGGGGGTTGCAGGGCCATCCATTTGATCATCAGCTGTTTCTTTGTGTAGAAGAGTAAGACTCGTATTAAGGACCTGGTCTTATTCAGAGGAATTATATCATCAACTATTCAGGGCCCCTGAAAGGCCAGTTCATCAGTCCTATATCTCACAATGGATGACCAATAATTACAGATCTGTGGGCATGTCCAGGTCATATGAAGGGATCCCACCTTTCCCTCCCCACACCTGGGACAGATGGCTCCTGGGTTTCTTCCCATTTTTTCCTGTTTGCTAGGTGTAATCTAGATTTGATGTAGAAATTTCAGCTGAATGAGTCTGTCCTTGAGGGCAATAAGATTAGTATACGAGTATACCGAGTCCGTCACCTCCTCCCTGAGGTCATCGGTTAATGTTGGCAAAATAATTTGCTACTTGGACCGTGCCTTATGGAAGGGTGTAGTGTATTAGGTTGGTTTCTAAGGACCAGCTCAAAAGTGGGTGTGGCGTATTGTAGTATTAGGTCTGAGAATTTGGATCGGAATGCATGTCGAAGCTGCAAATATCTATATAGCTGTATATCCTGATGGCCAGATCTGTCCTTATGTTGGGCGAGCATGCCGTGCACATTTACATGTGAAATGCGAACCTTCAGCATCAGTATGTCTCAAAATAGATCTACAATTTCTACTCTTAGAGGCTTTTTATATTTGAAGTCTATCTTACTTGTTTTTATTACATTTTCACCTAAATAACAGTTTCCCCAGGTGTGCCATGTATACACATAGTAGGTTAGGTTGAAAAAAGACACGTTTATCTTTAAGTCTGTACCACCTCATATATTGTATATCTGTGACAAAACTGTGTTGCTATAGCTTTCAGCACGGGGGAACCCTAGAATAAGCTAAACCTGTCTTATATTTGGGAGCATGCAGTGCCAATCAAACAGAATTTTTAAATCCCCCGTGACCTCTGATTGAGTGCATCAGTGTCAGTGTGTACTATCACTCACAGCTCGTTCTCCTAGAACTTCCCACAATAATAATATATAAAAACGAACAGGCAGAAATATATCATCTAGTAACTTTAATCATATCCTAGATAACTGCTTAAAGATATAATCTTCAGATTTCGAGTTCAAGCCATAGCTACCCAGAACTGAACTATATCCTGTATTTATATATGCTATGTTTTTTAGGTGCAATTCATACTATCCAGTTATACCTGAAATCCAAGGAAACTGGGCTGAGATTTGCAAGCGCTGACTTTGTTTTCTACAATTGCAGTGTCCTCCAGTCGTAAGTTTTAACACACCTGTTATTCTGGCTTCTGATATTTTTCTTCTTGTATTTAATAGCCAGCAGGAATTTGGAGTATCAAAATCTTGGCATTTGGTTTGGCAGGGCTTAAAGGAATTGTTCTGTATAAAAGTAAAAACTGGGTAAAAAGATAGGCTGTGCAAAATAACAAAATGTTTATAATATAGTTAAATATAATGTATAAAGGCTGCTTTTCAGCTTTACTTTTGAATGTGAGCTGAATGCTGAGGATCAATTACAAACTCACTGAACAGTTATGTCCCATGTGGCCCCCCTTATAGTCACTGACTAACTCACAGTTATGTCCCATGTGACCCCCCTTATAGTCACTGACTAACTCACAGTTATGTCCCATGTGGCCCCCCTTATAGTCACTGACTAACTCACAGTTAGAGCTGAAAGGCAGAAAGTAGTGTTCTGTTAGACACCCACTCACTCCAGTCTTTATACATTACATTTTTGGCTAACTAACTATATTAGAAACAAGTTTTATTTTGCACAGCCCTTATATTTACCCAGTTTTTATTTTTCTAACCTGAACTGTTCCTTCATAACCAGGTGGAGCTCAGTCATTGGATTTACTAGTATTTAGTGGTGTATCAGAGGGTCTCAGGGACTGGTATTTGTCTGGATTTAGGAGAGATATCATAGTCCAGATTAACTGGGAATGAGTAGATTAATGTTTAGGGAGGATCACGATATATTGATTGGGTTCATCTTGTACTTTTCTCTACCTTTTTGTAGTTCTAACTTGATGAGCTGGCCAGTGTATGTACATGAGCAGTGTCCTATAAAGTCTCTTTCTGTGCAGGTGCCTTTCATGTGTGAGCAGCCCATACTCGTGTCACTGGTGCAAGTACCGTCACTTATGTACTCACAAAGCTGAGGAGTGCTCCTTTGTTGAGGGACGCGTTAACAGCACTGAGGTATGAAACATTTTTGGGGAGAGCAGCTGAAGCTGAACATGAGAGACGTTTCTGTGTGTAACTGAGGGTTGGTGGCTGTTCTTGGACACTTCTAAATGTTGGGAAAGCAGCTCTTCTTTCACTAATTACATTTGTTAAGGCCTCTCTAACTACAGGACATCTGCCTTCTCTCTGCAGCCTTTAATTTCCATTTTCTCCTAGTCTGCTTGGGGGGACACAGGGACAGTGGGGTATAGCTGGTACATCCAGGAGGCAGGACACAACTAATAAAAAAACAAAAAAAAACTGTCTCCTCCTCCACTGGCTATACCCCCAGCAAGTGGAGTTTCTCTCTGTTTGTTTGGTTTGTGTCTTCAGGAGGATAGGACTTATTTCTTCTCTGCAAGAGTTTATTTTATTCAAAGTGTTCAGCTAGACTGACACACCTGGGGATGTTCAGGCCCTCTACACTGAGTAGAGGTCCATTTCTGACACCCCCCTATGAGGGAGCAGTCCCCGGGGTCTTGGAGTGCCTTGTGCACAGACCATCCAAGCCTGATACCGTTTTTTCATCTTCAGGATGAAAGGAAAGCTGGGCGGAGGACTTTTCATTCTCATCGGCTACTTTCATTCCTTGTGCTTCATAATATCTTTCATATTGCCTCTGATTCTTATCAATCCCCAATTTCTAGCTGCTCCTCTCATTTTTTTTCTTCCTTTCCCATTCCTCTAATCTGCTGTCTCATCTCTCCTACCTTGAATTTCATTCTCTTTCACCAATCTATTAATATTTTCTGTCCTCATAACCTCATGCTCCTTTCATTCTGTGACTTTTTTTCTATTTAAAAAAAGATATATACCTGCACATTGTTTTTTATAT
>JAMBMQ010000082.1:36182-47796 GCA_024363595.1 Xenopus borealis | reverse complement strand
GTCCCAGCTGTGAGGTTCAACAGCAGCAGTGTGCAGTGCCAGAATACCTCTGTAAGTTTCCTTGCCAGGGATTCTGCACTTTTATGCATGAGTGGCTTATGTTCCTTGTCCTTGGTGTTCGTGTACAAGGTATCATTCCAGTGGGGATTTTCACACCTTGTTTTTTTTTTGTCTTTTTTGCCATTCCTTCTGCTCTGCCTTAGGAAAAGTTGTGCCAACAAAACAGCACAGTAGAAAAAGGGTCTCAATTGACCCACAGGAATAGTAAGCTCTTAATGTATAACTTGTTTTCATGTTACATCCTTCAATGTTGGCCTTACCCAAGTTACTGTTATCTAACCACAGCCTTTCTTCTAACCCCCCCAAAGCCTATCTTATAATAATCCCCTGGCTAAGCACATCACTGGTTTTGGCCCTTATTTTTTGTGCTGTCCCTCTCTGTGAGAGCCATAACTAAGCCATATGTAATGTTCTGGTTTCTATTAGGGTTCTCCCTGATGATTTGAGTTCATCCAAATGCCTCAGAAGGGGGGTGAGGATGAACTGTGGTGCCACTAGATTTATGTTGTGTTTTTGTTTTTCATGACTTATGTGGAGAAACAGGCCTGCATCATAATCCAGTCATTGCCACCCCCTACCTCTAGAGGGAGTTTGTACATGCATAGACCCACTTACTTTCATTCCTGATGTCAGAAGCTAAATGTACTAACATCATTCCCTTATATTGATACCTGGCATGAGAGAGTACAGGCATTTAATTCAATCCCCGACTCTAATACCTAGCACACTAGCATAGAAGTATTTAAACCAATTCCTAATCTGATAGCTGTACTAAGGGAGAGGTGTAAGCAGTTTGCCCTCTTGTGGTCGGCGCCATAGTAAGGCACGGGTGTAAGTGCAGCAGGACCTCCATTAAATTGAGGGATTGGTGTACCTTAAAGGTGGCTATACATGTAGAGATCTGGTCATTTGACGACCTTGCCAGACAAGCGGATCTCCCCCCGATATTCTCATCTTGAGGTGGGTGATAGCAGGCTGATACGATCAAATCGCAACGTTGAGCATATGGGCGGGCGGTTTGTTGATGCGGTCCTCGATCTGATGGAATTTTATTCGCAGCCTTCTGTACAATAGCTTACAGGATTGGGAAGAAGACCCCCCCCCCCCCAACACATCCAGCCAAGAATGGGTTAAGTTATAACAGAACAGGCTTGTATTTGAATGAACAAGATGCTGCTTGTTGCTAGGGGGCAGAGCCATGTTGTTACTATGGGAACAGAAGGCACCAAAAGAGCCTTTTCCCTGCCCCTACCTATTTTCAGTGGCGGTTGTGCTTTTTTAAGGTGTCTGAGATGCTGGTTCTAACCACAACCTTGAACATTTAATTAAGATCTCTGAGGCATCCAAAGTGCTGTGTTCTAAATCTTTCTTCTGTTATAGTATTTTATATGATGTATGTTGTGCGTGTATCCAGCACAGCCAATTCATATGGTACTGGCAAACATGATTCCAGCCACTTAGGTCTGTGTAGCCGCTCGCTGTATTGCTCTGCTTTACACTGACCACTGCCTGACACTGGCTACTGCCTGGTCCTACTCTCCATTCACACTGAGCAAGGCTTTGTCTCTAAACAGGGATGTGCTGGGGAGTAGTTAGCTACATTATAACTGCCCTGAGAGTACATTATAACTGCCCTGAGAGTCACCAGTAGCTGAAACTGCCTTTGTGTTATGTATCTTTTTGTTCAGTAATCCAGCAGCATTGCTACAATAACCCCATGATGTTTGTAAGTACAAGGGACTGTTGTACTTACATGTTTGTGCATGGAGGACTGTGCCGCTCCTTTTGCTCCACATGTGATGTTATTTCTCTTTTGCAGTACACCTATGAAGGCAGCGAGTCAGGGGACCTTTCTGTGGGCTTCTCCATTGTCTGGGACGGACACTTTTACATTGATAAACCATCCTCATTTAAGGGTAAACTGCATTATATTTTTACTTACTGCAGTCTCCATACCTCCTCTTACTCTGATCCCCCCATGTGTTTTGTGTCTCTCTCGCCTATATATTTTATTTCTCCCTCCCTTCCCTTGATCCCCCACCCATATACTTTGTATGTCTCCTTCCTATATAGTTTGTATTACTTCTTCCCTTTGACTACTGAAACACAAGGCTGATTATCGGCCTGCAGATAAAAACATTTTGAGAATCTGTTCTTATACTTGCATCAGCCTAACCATGTAAATACACCTGGAGCCACTTTGTCAGTCTCACAGAGAGGGTTTTGCTGCTGAAATGCATACTCCAGTTTTGGCCAGAAATCCACTTTGTGTGCCTGTACTCCGGCTGACACCCGTGGAACTGGGTGTATTTACATGGTTAGGCTGAAACAAAACCCAAGAACAGATTCTCACCCTGTGTTTATCTGCAGGTCGATACTCTGCCTGGTGTTGCAGTAGTCTTAGCCTGATTCCTCCTGTATGCTCTTCATCTTCTCACCCATGCACTCTGCACCCTGACATTGTCTTGCTCTGTTTGTAGCTTTGCTGTATAAGTGCCCTGCTCAGAGGGAAAGCTGTGGACAGTGTCTTAAGGCAGATCCCAGATTTGAATGTGGCTGGTGTGTATCTGAGGGAAAGTGCCTCCTTCGCCAATACTGTGGAAATTCCAAAACCAACTGGATGCATCTTAGCAAACGGAACATGCGCTGTAGCTACCCCCGAATTTCTGAGGTACATTTACCACTCCTCTCTTGTTTTCTTATTGAGGTATTTTGCTAAATTATTTATACCAGTCTTGTTACACCTTAGATCCAGCCACTGACTGGACCCCGTGAAGGTGGAACAAAAGTCACAATTACTGGCTCCAACCTTGGGCTGCATTACAAAGAGGTGTGGGTTCAGGTTGCAGGAGTACAGTGCACATCTGTGCCCTCTGAATACATCAGTGCAGAGAGGTGAGTGCTTTTGGGGTTACTAATTGTAATTGAAACGGCCAGGGAAGTTTGGATTTCCATTTCTATTGCTTAAGTAGAATAAGTACTTAGGGGTTTGGGGTTGCTCTTGCTCTGAATGGACACTACATCACTTTAAATGGGCCTAAATGTTTTGTATAACCGAAAAGCAGATTATACCTAACAAGTGATCTCCCAGATTGGCTTATAATTGTCAGTGTAATTTTCCAGTCGACATTGGTTGTCTTTGAACCACTATATGGCAAGCTTCTGTGTACTGCAATCTGCAATCTGCAATGCAGATTCATCCACTGGAACTAAAAGGTGTCATTTGCATGTTATGCCCTTTAATTCCTAAAGTGAGGCTTAAGGCTTGTGGCACACGGGCCATTTTAGCTGACGGAAAGACAGTTTGTCGCCCACAATAAGAGGAGATTTAGTCGCCTGGCGACTAATCTCCTCTTATTGTGGGCGACAAAATGGAATCTCCCGACGTTTCCTCACGAAGCAACTTCGTGCGATTCCGGAAATCGCCGTGCCGCGTGTGCATTGGCGCTGGAGCTTTTTAATTTAAACAGGCGATGGACAGGGAGAAGGCAGTTTGGGGAGATTGTCGCCTCAATTAATCGCCAGGCGACAGAATCTCCCTGAATCTCCCTGTCTGCACCCAGCCTAAAGGAGAACTAACCCCCCCCCCATAAAAGTCCCCGTCCACAGCCATATAATGAGCCCCCTCTCTACTCCCTTCCCATAGAGATTCAGATTTCAGTGAACAGTGTCTCTCATAGTAAAGCTGAAATGCACAGCGGAGCTAGAAGGCACAATCTTTGGTATCTTTGTGTCCTTTTCACATCAGGGACTCAGAACTTGCTGGAGCATGCACATTCTCTGGTATTACATGCAGCTGCACGTGTGCTAGCAAGCTCTGTATAGCCAAACTGATTGGAAAATAACACAAAAATTTGGAATATTTCACAATTTCGCTAGCTCTGCTGTGCATTTCTGCTTGTATAGGTCAGCTTTATTATGAGAGACACTGTTTACTGAAATAGACTCTCAATTGCATTTTTTTAGTTAGTTCCCATTTATCATGTATTTGTAAGTATGGTGGCTCATACCAACTAGGGGGGTGCACCAAAGTATTTATAGTGGCACTGTTTTCATTTTGTGATTATACAATGCGGCCTATTAAAAATATTTATTTGTTATTTTGTTAGTTTATTAGTTTTATTTGTATGCAAAAGTTGCGGGGTGTAGTTTTCCTTTAATGGTGACATTATTACTTGTGATCACATAGTATCCACTTGGATAAGAGACATGAACATATACGTTCTGTGGCCCTATGGAAACGGCTAAACCTCAAGATCCATTTCTGTTTCACACCACTTACATGGCAGTAAGTGTAATGTGTAATCACATGAAATCTAGATGATAGCACCCACTGTCAGCAGAGCCAATCCCTTCTTAGTCTTTGATCTCTTTAGCTGCTAATTAACAAGGAGGCCTTTTTCCCACAGCCTATGACTATAACGTTCTGCCTGTATCTTTTGTCAGATTCGTCTGTGAGATGGAGGAGTCGTTAGTCCCTAGTCCTGCTCCAGGTGTAGTAGAGCTGTGCATTGGAGACTGCAGTGCAGAATACCGGACCCACTCTGACCAGCTCTACACATTTGTGGTAAGAGGAAAATAAAGAGGAAAATATCTCCGAGATCCAGAACTTTGAGATTTGAGATCAGAAAAAGTGTACACACCTATTTGGTCGGCCTTTGACAGCAGTGTTACTTGTCAGCCTCAAGCACCTTTATTTTATGTGTAGGGGGTCACTTGGTTAAGACTGGGTGTTATTGCTATTGGATGGTAGGGTGTGTCTCTTTTGACTTAGCTAGTTCTGTTCATTCATCCCTTGAAACTTCACATCAGCCATAGGTGCTCAGGGTAGTCATGGATGAACTTTGTTAGCCCTTGTTGATGGGAATGGATTTTCTGGCTCCTTTGTCAGTGACAGAAGTAAGTACAATGGGTTTAAGCTTCAGTAGGATGGTTGCTGTGTTGGATGATTGTACATTGAATGTGAGTACTTTGGTCTTGAGTGTTTAGCAGTATTGGGTGATGAGGGTGAATATATTTGGCAGTATTGGGTCACAGATCTAAGTGTTTAGATGTGTCCTGTGACCTATTAAAGACTTATTTGGTAATGTGTCCTGCTGTTCCTAGACACCCAGTTTCCATGCTGTAAGCCCCAGTAAAGGTCCATCTTCAGGGGGAACACGTCTCACCATCAGTGGCAGAAACCTGGATGCCGGCAGCTCCGTGTCTGTACTGCTGAGAGACTCTGAGTGCCAGTTTGTCAGGTAGGCATTTGTACCCTCTTTCTGCTTATTTGTCAAAATTTTGGCATAGCTTGATATGGGTGTCTTTTATTTTATGTTTGCCATGCAGGCGGACTCTGCGGGAGATTATCTGCATCTCTCCCACTTCATCTCAGGGGCCCAAACCTGCACACATTACACTCCAAATTGATAAGTCTAGTATTCTGAACATGGATGTGATTTACCAGTATATAGAGGATCCCACCATTTCTCAACTGGAACCAGCCTGGAGTATTCTCAAGTGGGTGTGGATTGGTATTACTGATATACCTCTGTGTCCTGGTCCATTTTTCCACAGTTAACTTTCCCTGAACATAAGCCATTTTATAGTTGATTCCTTAATGTTCCTAGCATCGAGCAGCTTTGGCATATTGCCTTTCCGTGCCCCCCTGCTGCTGGAACCTTTTATTGCCATGCCTCCTGCATTTTCTTTATGTTCTCCCTTAGGTTGTGCCCTACATCTTTGCCCTCTAGCAAACAGCTTTCGGCAAATATATATATGGTACTGCACCTTGTGATGTATGTTTTCTCTCTCTCGGCAGTGGCAGCACTTGGATCACTGTGAGTGGCTCTCACCTTTCCACCATTCAGGACCCACAGGTTCGAGCCAAATATTCCGGAATTGAGACAGTCAATGTGAGTTACAGCTCATCCGTAGCTTTGTTGAAATAAGCAAGCAGGCTCTGGCAGACTCTAACTACTATTCCTGTTTTTCTTATGTGTTTTTTCTCAGTCTTGTCAGGCAGTGAATGACACGTTGATGAATTGCAAATCTCCAGGTATCTACACACCAAATGGGGAAGCCATTCCAGAAGAGGGCTTGCAGCCAGATGAGTTTGGATTTATACTGGATAATGTCACCAGCCTCCGTACCCTGAACTCCACCATATTCACATACTATCCCAATCCTACCCTGGAGTCATTTGGGCCAAGTGGAACCTTGGAAATTAAACCAGGATCTCATGTTATCCTTAAGGTGAGGCAGATATTTAACTAAAGGGACTGAAATAACCAAGTTATTTTTCAGTGTCTTCTCTCAGCAGTCAGTCTCTTTATAATAACTGGATAGTTAGCTTTAACACATCATTGGACTGTAGTTCCCTTTCTAAGATGATCTGTTAATTGTCTTTAAAAATAAACAACTCACATATAAATCACATATATATCAGGTTCTGTTGCAGAAGATCCTAGTGTAGTCTTCTCATAAGGCTGATGTCAGTGATCCTTCTAGCACTGCCAATTCTTCACATGCAGACCTTCTTGATCTAAATGAGAATGAACCCTGAGACAACATGAGGCTGTCAGTAACTAGAGGAGAGAGGGTGCTTCCGGATCAATCAATGTTTTTGTGCTTGCTTTATCCTTACACAGTGCCAAAAACATATAATTCTTTGCAGCTTGAAAATCTTCAGCATATTGACATTCCACATAGATTTAATCTTGCTAGAGGTAATTCTCCCTGGCCTCATCTGCTTTCCATGTATCATTCATTAACAAATGCAATTTCAAATCATGTAGCTTTTCTCTTCTGCAGAGCTGAAAAGGGGAATAAAATCTTTTTTTCTCCAGGTCATCTTGGGGGACACAGGGACAATTGGGTATAGCTGATTTCACTAGGAGGCAGGGGGGCGAGAAGATGTAAACAGGGTATGCCTTGTCCCCAATGGCACCCTCTTATTTTCTGTACACTGTGTACTAAGCAATTCGTTTTTTTATAGCCCTTATCTGTCTGCCTCATGGTCCTCGAACACCGCCACTATTAGCGCACTTTTTCTTTAACGCCAGCGAATTGTCACCCACATATTCTTCGCAAGGGCACGGCGTAAGGTCTCACGCGACTTTATGGTCACATAATCTTCACGGGCTAACGGCAGCCATTTTAACTGCGTTCTACTGTACTGTACAGACTGAAATGCTAGGGACACAAGGCAGACAGAGCTACAACAGCAGACTCTACCCTCATTCTCCGGACTGAGTAAACTGCAGGGCACTTCCAGAATCTTTCTCTCTCCTTCCTGGTGATACTACAGGTTAGCGGCAGAGATTTCACTGAGGGCATTTGCCTCCCCACATTGGCACACAGAACTGGTACCATGTCTGAGGGGCCCAGTGACAGCTTTTTTCCTAGGGCAGCACTTTCTACTGCTATAAAATACTTGGCCTGTGCCAAATGTTGCAAACGTTTGCCGGCAGGGCACAATAATCCCTTATGCAGCAAGTGTAAGCTGCCCAGGCTAGATTCAGAGCCTCCAGAGTCTCCTCCTCTGGTGAACCAGGCCCCTCAGGATGACCATCCAGTCTCCAGCAGGGAGTCTTCCCCTCACAAAAGGCCGGCTACTCCAGAATGGGCATCCCAACTGGCCACAGGAATACCTAAGTTAGCACAGTCCTTAGACAAGTTGCTAGCCCGTTTAGACAATCCTAAGCCCAAACCGTCTAAGCGTAGAGCTCCTTCTCCATCCGATGATGAGAGTGACTCCAGACGCTCCGTTTCACCTCTTCTGGAGTCGAGGGATGACCGACCCCTCTCCGAGGGAGAATTATCCTCTGAATCAGAGAATGAAGAAGAGGAATCCTTTTGTCATTCCTCTGAAGTAGATACACTGATTGCTTCAGTATTGGAAAATCTACACCTACAAGAGCCGCTGGCATCGGCTGCGCCCTCCAGGGTGCTCTTTAAGAGGCACAGTAAATCTGCACCTGTATTTCCTTCTCATTCCCAGCTAGATCACATCATACAGCAGGAATGGGACAAGCCAGAGAAACGCTTCCAACCTAGTCGTCGTTTCTCGAAGCTTTATCCGTTAACCACATAGATAAATGTTTACCCCCTCGGTGGACACACCTGTTTCCAGGCTATCCAAAAGCACAGTCCTGCCGGTCCCAGTGGCTTCCTCATTCAAGGACTCAATGTACAAGAAGCTAGACGGACTATTACGTTCCAGGTTTGCGGCTTCAGGCTCATCTCTCAGGCCCATCCTGGCCACAGCCTGGGTAAGCCGAGCAATACAATCCTGGTCTGACTCTCTCCTCACTGCTATTGCGGAAGGAGCACCTCGCCATGAACTTTCTCAGTGGGCTTCCCAAATTAAGGAAGCAAATGACTACATTTGTGAAGCATCTTTGGATGCAACACAGGTTGTCAGCAGAGCCTCGGTAGTAGTAGTAGTAGTGGCCCGCCGCTCCCTCTGAATGAAACTATGGTCGGCTGACCTTTCCTCCAAGAAATCTCTGACATCCATCCCCTTCAAGGGTAAACTTCTCTTTGGGCCGACCTTGACAAGATCATCAGTCAAGCCACTGGTGGCAAAAGTATCTTTCGTGGCTCTCAGTCCAAAATCGCGAGTTTAACCCCTCCACGTCAAACCTTCACAAGCAGGGGCCACTTCGGCAACAAACAGAGATCTTCCTGGCAGAATCGTAGGTTCACCTCAAAGACTACTGACAAGTCTTCCACGGCATGATGCCAAGTACAATCTGACCTCAATAGGGGGGGGGGGATTGATACATTTTGCCGACGCACGGACTACAATTATTCAAGACTCCTGGATCCACGAGGTCGTTACTCAAGGCTACCACATAGAGTTCGCCTCAATTCCACCCCACAGATTTTTCATGTCACAACTTCCTCAAGAGTCGACCAAGCGTACAGCCTTTCTACAGGTCATTTCAAACCTGCTCCTGGGGGAAGTTATTACCCCGGTGCCTTCGACCAAGCTTTTCCAGGGATATTACTCGAACCTATTTGTGGTCCCAAAGAAGGACGGGTCGGTGCGTCCCATCCTAGACCTCAAAGAGCTAAACAAGTTCATACGCACATGAAAGTTCAAGATGGACTCTCTAAGATCCGTCGTCACAGCAATGGCTCCAGGGCAATTCCTCATGTCACTCGACATAAAGGACACCTACCTGCACATTCCCATTTTCCCTCCGCATCAGAAATACTTGTGTTTTGCATTCCAAAATTGCCATTTTCAGTTCACCAGCCTACCCTTCGGCCTCACATCGGCCCCTTGGGTGTTTACCAAGATTATGGCGGCATCTACAGCAGAGATTCGCAAACAAGGAATCTCCTTCACCCCTTATCTGGACCTCTTAATCAAGGCCCCGTCCCTCCTGGAGACTCACCGGTCACTCCAAATTTTACAAACTCAAGAAAATGGGTTGGGTCCTGAACTTAGACAAGTCGTCCCTAATACCCAGCCAGTCCATGAACTTCTTGGGTATGAGGTTCAACAAGCAGATGAGAAGGATATCTCTCCACCAGAGAAAGTGATCCATCTCCAAGTGCTAGTGCGAACCCTTCTTCAGAAACCATGACATACTGCGAAATTCTGCATGAAGGTGTTTGGAATCATGGTCTCTGCCATAGAGTCAGTTCTCTTTGCCCATTTCCATCTCCGAGACCTCCAACTGAATATCCTCAATGTATGGAACCGGAGATCCTTACTACAGGAGATTCCGCTGTCCCCTCAAAAGAGGTCATCCCTTCGCTGGTGGCTAGATCCGACTCACCTCTCTCAGGAGAGATCCCTAGGAGAACCCCTTTGGCGCATCCTCACCCCAGATGCGAGTCTCTTCGGATGGGGAGCAGTTCTAGATGGCAGATCAGCACAGGGGAAGTGGAGCCCAACCGAGAAACTTCTACAAATCAATCTGCTCGAAATACGAGCAATATGTCTAGCCCTGATCCATTGGCAGCATTAACTGGACGGCCAGTCAGTAAAAGTGCAATCGGACAACTCCACAGCAGTGGCCTACATCAACCACCAAGGGGGAACAAGGAGCAAAGCAGCTCTAAACGAGATCAGGCTCATCTTCAACTGGGCAGAGACCCACCAAGTCCAACTGTCCGCCATCTACATCCCAGGTCTACAGAACTGGGAGGCAGACTTCCTAAGCTGACAGTCTCTAGACCCCGGCGAGTAGTCACAAAGTACTCTGTTTTTCAAGAGATAACAGATATGTGGGGAACTCCGGAGGTCGATCTGATGGTGACTAAGCACAACAGGAAGGTTTTGGCCTGACCACCACCTGGGAATTCCATCTGGCCTACGCCTTCCCACCTCTGGCTCTCATTCCCAGGACAATCAGGAAGCTGCAACGAGAACAGACCCCCCTCATTCTGATTGCACCAAGGTGTCCTCGAAGGGCTTGGTTCACAGACCTTCTGAATCTTTCTGTGGCAGAACCATGGACTCTGCCTCCACTTCCAGACCTTCTCTCTCAGGGACCCATTCGACATCCAAATCCAACAAGCTTAAATTTGACGCTTGGCTCTTGAGACAAAGATTTTGATCCAAAAGGGCTTCTCCAGGGCTGTAGCACGCATAATGTGCGCAGCCAGAAAACCAGTTTCAGCCAGAGCTTACCATAGAGTTTGGTCCACCTACCAACAATGGTGCACCAGACACAAAACTAATTTCAAGACATTCTCTGTTCCCAATATCCTGGAATTCCTTCAGGAAGGGCTTTCCAAGGGCGTGTCGCTCAGCTCCCTTCTGCCCTGTCAGTACTTTTCCAAAGAAGGCTAGCACTGACTCCGGATGTCAGAACCTTCATTCAAGGGGTGGCACACGTTGCCCCTCCAATAAGGGCACCCGTTCCCATCTGGGACCACCTCGCCTTAGTACTCAAGGCACTACAACGCCCGCCGTTTGAACCTTTGGGATCAGTTTCTCTACAGTGGCTCACCTGGAAGACTGTTTTCCTTCTAGCCATTTCCTCAGCGAGACGTGTCTCGGAACTCCGCCCTTCCTAATTTTTCACTGTGACCGATCGATCCTTCGCACCATCCCTTCCTTTTTACCCAAGGTTGTTTCAGACTTTCATCTGAACCAAGAAATAGTTGTGCCATCCTTTTGTCCTGCACCAGCCAATCAAAAATAAAAGACTCTCCACATTCTGGATCCTGTGAGAGCACTAAAGTTCTATTTGCATAGGGTCAAAGACGTTCGAAAATCGGATTTCTTACTAGTTTTTCCTTCGGGACCACACCAAGGCGCCACGGCCACCAAACAGGCTATATCCCGTTGGATCAAGCAAGCTATCCTAAGAGCATATACAGCACAAGGCCAGGAACCTCCAAGTAGCTCCACAGCTCACTCCACCAGAGGGTTAAGTACATCCTGGGCATTCCTAAATCAAGCCTCAGTGGAACAACTGTGCAAAGCTGCAACGTGGACCTCTGTCCACTCCTTTTCCAAATTCCACTATTTTAATACTTTTGCGGTCTCTGACACCCGCTTTGGCAGAAAGGTGCTTCAGGCCGCGGTGGTTACCTCAACATAGGC
>JAMBMQ010000082.1:14483-33900 GCA_024363595.1 Xenopus borealis | reverse complement strand
TGTCCCCCAAGAAACTGAAGAGAAAGAGATTTAACGGTGAGTACACAAAATCTCCTTTTCATGCAACTATATATACTGGGTATATATACTGGGGCTAGACAACTGGCAGGAAAACTACCCCAGTCAACAGACCCTAGGCGCTGTCTTGACCCAGTTTGAGTATTGCAATTTTGTCAGGATCGCCCACACTGTTTGTATTGCACTCAGGGGCAAACAAGGGATCTCCAAGGTCAAAAATCATGATCTCCAGGTGGAGATGGGAGGCCATTCGTAGAGTTTATGTGGCCAGAGGACAGACTCCCCACCAGCACAAATGCAAGCGCATTTAACAAGAGGTATCAGCACCTCTTGGGCTTTAAGGAACAGGGCCTCAGCTGAACAAGTCTACAAATCAGCCACATGGGCATTCTTACAGGCCTTTACAAAATGCTACAAATTTGAGATCTTTGCAGCATATTATGTGCATTTGGGCTTCCTCCCTCCCTACTTTTGGGACATCATTGGTATGACCACCAAGGTCCCTGCGTCCCACAGACACCTGCAAGAGAAAAATGGATTTTGTGATACTTACCGTTAAAGAAGTAAACCGTCCACAGTCAAAAGTCCCCACTGCCCCCTGTCACTTAGAAATTCTGACCCACACAGTACAGAACAGCGCAGCTGAGCACAGGTGCGCCATGTTCGTCAGCCTAGCCTTCTTCGTTGAACAATTGCATCCATATATGGCACATGCGCAGTTGGAGCAAGAAGAGGATCCGGAAGAAGGCGAGGCTGATGAACATGGCGCCCCTGTGCTCTGCTGCGCTGTTCTGCATTGTGCTGGTCATAATTTCTAAGGGACACAATTCTAGCCTAACAGTGTGCACTGGAAGGCAGGGAGGGGGGCCTACGTAGGGGAGTAAGTGGGGACTTTTGACTGTGGAAGGTTTACTTCTCCTTTAAATCCCTTTCTCTTCGGTAGTCTCTGGGACACAGGGCTTCCCGCCCTGGAATCGAGCCATCTGATCTCCTCTCAATGATAAACCAGCTGTTGTACATAGTTAAAGTTATATTTACGGTTATAGTTCTCCTACTTGGTTATTCAAAACTGAAATCCTCCAGTACTATTGGAGATATAGCATGAGGGAGGAGGAGTCGGCTTTTTAGTCTAGTGTCCTGCCTCCTGGTGGTGGATACTATTCCCCAATGTCCCTATGTCCCACAGATTGCTGAAGAGCAAGGGATTTAATGGGGTGTATCACAAAATCCAATTTTTAGATACTTGGCACAGGGATTTACCCCAAAAGAATTCCTCTTGCATGTACTGCACTTGCCAAGATTAGGCGAAAAGTGGAAAGCTCTGTTTCTAGCAATACATCAGAGCATAGGGCACAATCCCAAGTATCTCTGGCTGACTGCAGCACCTCTGTTTCCATTTCAGTGAAATAAACAAAAGGAATCCTGGGAATTAATTCAAATCAAGCTCCAAGCGAATCCCATTAACATAAGTTTATCATATAGGCTAAAGCTCACCCACTTTAGCTCATAGGATAAACCCATGTAAATGGGATTCTCTTCATTCCCAGGATTCCTTTTGTTTATTTAAGTCTGTATGAGGCAGTCTCCTCAACCTTTTGTCACTTTTATACATTTCAGGGAAAGAACCTGCTTCCAGCAGCTCCAGGAGGGGCCAAGTTAAACTACACAGTGCTCATAGGGGACCAGCCATGCTCTCTGACTGTGTCAGACACCCAGCTCTTGTGCGACTCTCCCAGCCAAACAGGAGAACACAAAGTCACAGTGAGTATTTCCCCTGTTGTTTCTGCACTAGCATATCATCCTCTGCCCTTGCTGCTTGTCTGAACCATTTAAAAGACAACCTAAAGGGACAGAATACACCACTTTTCAAGACCAGTTCAATGAATAGGGCTATGCCTATTGTTTTAAATAAGACTCTGTTGTCTCTGGTACTAAACAGGAACATAAAGCCAGTTTCCCTTTATTACTTCCTGTTGCTTACTCATTCTGAAGAACTTTGAAGTGGCTTATAAAGCTAAATACTAAATGAAGTCCACTGAGAAGCCCCTGAGTTGCTTAGAGAATGGAGGGTATTGATTGTGGAAAGGTAGATCGAGAGCTCTGAACAAATTGATCCTCATTCAGCGTGATGTCTAAACCTAACCCTAACTACTACATTTCTAATCTGCACCCAACCGGAAGTTTTCTTCTGCTTTATGACCAGTACCAGCCCTGACCTCTCCCCTGATTATGCATATATGGGCTGGTTGAAGGGGAATGGCCCTGATTGTTGTCTGACCTGCCCGTACTTAAATCTGTGGCTTTCTTGACCTGAACCCATTGAAATTTCTAGATCAACACACTCATCATTGGTTGGGTGATACAAATGTTGGTGAGAACTTAAAATAAAATGAGAAATCTGTCTCAAATGCGCAAGATTACCCAAATCTTGTATGACATTTTCATCTGTGTTCCTGCTTCTTTTAGATTTTGGTTGGAGGGATGCAGTTCTCTCCAGGCAGCTTGAGAATTTATGCAGACAGCTCCCTCACCCTGCCAGCTATAGTGGGAATTGGAACTGGAGGAGGGTTACTGCTTCTTGCTATTATTGTTGTTCTGATCGCTTACAAGAGAAAGACAAGAGATGCTGATCGTACCCTGAAGAGGCTTCAGATGCAGATGGACAATTTGGAATCTCGTGTAGCCCTGGAGTGCAAAGAAGGTAAGTGCAGTGTCCTTAACTCCATGTGGCAAATATTGCCCAAAGGTCTCTCGTCACTCTTATTCTTAGTAAAATTATCACACACACATATACTGTATATTTATTTATAATTTATTCTCCCTGTTTGCAGCATTTGCAGAGCTCCAGACTGATATCAATGAGCTGACCAATAACATGGATGGTGTTAATATCCCATTTCTAGAGTACAAAACCTATGCTATGCGGGTTCTTTTCCCAGGGATAGAGGATCACCCTGTTCTGAAGGAATCTGATGTATGTTAACCTGTTAGTCTACTGAGTTTTTTTTTCAATTACTAGATATTGTGTTAGTGTGTAATATGTGGTTTATTGCCGTTTCTGCAGGTCCCCTCCAATGTGGAGAAAGCGCTACGACTTTTTGGGCAGCTTCTGAATAACAAAACATTTCTGCTGACCTTTATCCACACGCTTGAAAGTCAGCGAAGTTTCTCTATGCGTGATCGAGGCAATGTGGCATCTCTGACTATGGTGGCTCTGCAGGGACGGATGGAGTATGCTACTGTTCTGCTCAAACAGCTTCTCAGTGACCTCATTGAAAAGAACTTGGAGAGTAAAAACCACCCCAAACTACTCTTGCGGAGGTGAGGCATTAGTCATATTGAGTAGGAATGGTGGATTTGGGGTTTGCCATGCTGGGAATGGTAAGCTTATGGAATCGTTTTCCTAAAGTTGTTATACATGTATTTTATAGTTTGAAAAAAAGAATTTAGATGTGTTTTGCAGCTGAGCAAATACAGGGTTTCTGGGATTATTACACACGGTGTAGTATATACACACATGTATTGTGTATCCAGGGACAAAAACCATGCCATGTTGAAGGTATTGTTTGAAAAAGTGGAATAAAAGAGAATGACCAGGGACATTGATATCTTGATGTATGTTCTTTGCCCCAGGACAGAATCTGTAGCAGAGAAGATGCTGACAAACTGGTTCACATTTCTGCTCTATAAGTTCCTGAAGGTGAGAATTCTGTTGTATTTCAACTTAACCTTGCACTGACTGGGAGTTGCATCATTGCATAAATGTGGGGCAAGCCATGCCTTCATTCTGCCTGCTGAATCTCACTGTATTGCAGGAGTGTGCTGGGGAACCACTCTTTATGCTCTTCTGTGCTATCAAGCAACAAATGGAAAAGGGGCCCATCGATGCCATTACTGGGGAGGCTCGATACTCGCTGAGTGAAGATAAACTCATCCGGCAACAGATAGACTACAAGATGCTTGTGTGTGCCCTTTTACTTCTGACCACTCCTATTCTAATCATTCTGTCACCCTTTCTCCATTTTAGAATGTTCCCTCCTGATACCCTGAAGCCTGTGCAATTTCTGTAACTGCTTGCCCCCAGCTGCTTTTTGCTGAGCTCTATAATGCACTCACTAAATCTTACTCACTGGTATCACTCACTAATTCTATTGGATCTCCAACACAACTCTTTTTAAGGCTTACTTTTATCTCCCCAGACCCTGAGTTGTCTTTGTCCAGACAGCGAGAATGGCACAGAGATCCCTGTGAAGGTCCTTAATTGTGACACGATCACACAGACCAAGGACAAGCTGCTGGATGCTGTGTATAAGGGCATCCCACATACTCAGAGACAAAAGGCTGAAGACATGGACTTAGGTGAGTTTAGAGCAGCATCTGACTGCACCGAGGAACTGGAGGGGCGAAACTGCTCGGCCACCTGACTCCTGCAAAGGAGGGAAATCAAAGGGTTTTTTCACCTTTAAATTAACATGTAGTATGATGTAAATAATAATATTCTGAGACAATTTGCTATTGATTTTAATTTTACAGCCTTAAAGGGGTTGTTCACCTTTAAATGATCTTTCTCCTAGTCTGCTTGGGGGGACACAGGGACAGTGGGGTATAGCTGGTACATCCAGGAGGCAGGACACAACTAATAAAAAAAACTGACTCCTCCTTCACTGGCTATACCCCCAGCAGGTGGAGATTCACTCCGTTTGAGTTGTGTCCTCAGGAGGATAGGTCTTATTTCTCTTGCCTAGATTGGGGGACACAGGCACCATGGGGATGAAGATCCTGTTGCTTGGAGAAAGGACACTAAAAGGTTAAAGTGGCTCCTCCTCCTGCTCCTAACCTACCTGTACGCATGTTCTCTTATCAGCGCCATTCCCCTTATCTCCATTGCGCGTTCATCTGAACAACAAAAGGGGGCGTTCATTCTGCGTGGGCGCCTTATTGGTAGGGTACTCTGGTGCCTACTTACTTGCACACGCTCCCCTGTGCGTGCCACTCGCGGGCGCCATCTTGCAACTTCCCAACTGAAAGCCCGGGAGAGCTTCTTACGGCGGCCGAACTCTCCTACCTCACAGAGGTTTCTACGGTCTCCTGCTTGGTAAACGGGTAGTGTTATATTCCCACCAGAACACTTAGACAGTGGGATCTAAGCCAGGGGATGACTAACTGACGTAACCCTCCCCTCTTGTCCCCACAGACCTCACCGCCCACTCCCCCGAGAAGAAAGGGGAAACGTGGTTCACTACTCCTCCCTCTCTGGGCTCACTTCCTCTTCCCACATCAATAGAGTGGCGACTGGGTTAAAGAGATTTTCACCTCAGACCACCATGACAGACAGGGCAGAGGACCAGCCCCTACCCCATCTGCATACCCCGATGAAATGGAGGAAGCATCCGGGGAGGAGGGACAGATCCTATCTGGAGAAGACTTCGATCAGGAAGCCCCTAGATCACAGAAAGAGATAGAGAGTCTAATTCAGGCAGTACTACAGGCACTATGCCTAGAGGATGGCCCACCATCAGCGGAGCCAAGCAAGAACATTTTCAAGAGACAGAGCAAATCATCTTACGTTTTCCCAGCTTATGATCAGCTGGATGACATAGTTAAAACTCAATGGAAAACACCGGACCACAGAGTCCAATTTTCTAAACAGTTTTCTCAAAGCTATCCCTTTCCTCAAGAATGTACAGAACTTTGGTCCTTGCTCCTGGTGGTAGATCCACCTGTATCCAGACTATCTAAAACCACTACCATTTCAGTCACAGATGCGGCTTCCTTCAAGGACCCTATTGATAATCGACTCGAGGGTTTCTGAAAGGTGATTTTCACAGCAGCAGGTGGAGCCAATATTTGCTACTGCGTGGGTATCCAGGGTTTGGGTAGAACAGGTGGCCCAGCTGATTAGTTCAGAGGACCCATCCACAGACCTTCTTCTGGCACAGAAAGCGGAGGCAAACACATAAATTTGCGAGGTGACCCTCGATGCGGCCAAGCTAGTTGCAAGGGATTTGGCACAATCACTTCAGCTAGAAGAGTTTTAGAACTGGCAGCTCCCTCCTGTCGACTACCATACTTGATTTTCCACAAAGACAAGGCTGTATTGAGACCTACTCCAGAGTTCCTGCCTAAAGTAATGTCAGACTTTCATCTTAACCAGGACCTTGTGATACCGTCCTTTTGTCCAGAACCTAAATCACAGTTGTAACAGAAGTTACACAAAGGGCAGGTCACTGGAAGGTGCGCATTTGTGCTCTTAGGGCTAGTCCACACGGGAAGATTCAGGGAGATTTGTCGCCTGGTGACTAATCGCCACTTCTTTGGGGCGACTAATCTCCCTGAATTGCTTACCCCTGTCTCATGCCGGCTAAAATGTCGCTGGAAATTGCCTCATGAGGCAATGGCTCCAGGGCAGTTTCTCATTTCCTTTGACATAATGGACGCTTATCTGCAGGTTCCCATTTTCCATCACAGTTACAGGCTCATCTCAGTCCCTTTCAGAGTCTTCACCAAGTTCATGGCGGCTGAAACAGCGTTGATGCGAAGGGCGGGTATCTCCATGGACCGTACCTCGATCAAGGCTTCATCCCTTCCATCTTGACAAATTGCAGGAACAAGGTTGTGTTCTAAACCTAGCAAAATCCTCTTTGACACCTGGTCAATCGAGGGTGTTTCTCAACATGCACTTAAACACACAGACAGAGAATCTCTCTTCTTCAGGAGAAGGCACTCACATTAGATTTCTAGTAAGATCGCCTTGCGGAAACGACAACACAAATTTTTCATGAAGGTGCTGGGAGTCATGGTCTTTGCCATAGAAACAGTGCCATTTGCTCAATTCCATCTTCAAGAGCTCCAATGGAATATCGTGATGTTGTGGTAACGAGATCACACCAGACGAGGGTATTCTTGCGTTGGTGGCTGAAGACCAACCAGCGGATATTAGGCAGATAGCTAGGAGACTCACACTGGCGAGTACTCACTACAGACACAGGTCTGTCAGGTTGGGGAGCTGCCCTCGAGGGGAAGCCAGAACAGGGACTCAGGGACTACCGTTCAATCTTCTAGAGATTCAAGCAATCCGTCTGGGCCTTCTTCATTGGCAACGAGATCTGATAGATCAGGCTGCAAAGATTCAGACGGACAATGCCACGGCAGTGGCTTTCATCAACCACCAAGGGGGCACAAGAAGCAGAGGGGCCTTAAACAAGTTTAAGCTCATTTTCCAATTGGCAGAAAGCCATCAGGCCATGCTTTCAGCCATCTACATTCCAGGGCTCCTCAACTGGGAAGCAGACGTTCTAAGCAGTCCATAGACCCAGGCGAGTTACTTCTAAACAACAAAGTGTTCCACGAGATAACACAGAGGTGGGTCATTCCGGAGGTGGACCTCCTGGCAACTCGACACAATCGAAAAGTGGAATCTTTTCTAGCTCGGTACAGAGATCCCCAAGCTCCTCTTGTGACCTCACATTAGTATTGCAAGCATTACAACACCCACCTCTTGAACCACTGGGGTCAGGGTCTCTTCAGCTGCTCACCTGGAAGAACGTTTTTTCCCTTGGCAATTGCCTCAGTAAGACGTGTTTCTGAACCCCCCTTCTTAGTTTTTTCCATCACGACAGCGAACCGTCCCTCCATTCCTGCCTACGGTGGTCTCAGAGTTTCACTTGAACCAGGAAATAATGGTTCCAAGGGTCTGTTCTTCACCATCCAGTTCCAAGGAGGTGGCTCTACAATTTCTGGATTGTGTTAGAGCTGTAAAATTTTATCACCTGCCACTAAATCTGCCATTTCCTGTTGGATCTAGCAAGCCTTTCAGTGAACCTACACGACGCAAGGCAAGTCGCCTCCAGCTAGAATTACTGCCCACTCTACCAGAGTGATGAGTACGTCTTGGGCCTTCAGAAACTAGGCCTTGGCAGAACAGCTCTGCAAAGCAGCTACGTGGAATTCTATCCACTCCTTTTGCAAATTCTATCATTTCGATACCTTTGTGGCTTCCGACACTCGCTTTGGCAGAATGGTGCTTCAAGCCGCAGTGGTTGTTTTCAAAAAGGCTTCACTCTCCCACCCGGGATTTTAGGGGACAGCTTTGGTACGTCCCCACTATCTGTGTCCCCCAAGCAGACTAGGAGAAAAGGAGATTTTGTGTACTCACCGTTATATCTCTTTCTCTTCAGTCACTTGGGGGACACAGGGCTTCTTGCCCTGGACTGAGGCTCTCCTTTTTTCTATCAAACATGTTATTTGTTTGTCGTTTACTTTTACATGTTATTAAGTTATAAAGGATTATTTGATTCCTGCTGACTTTGTTACAAACTGAGTGAAGCTCCGCCTGCTGGGCATATGGCCAGTGGAGGAGGAGCCAGTTTTTTATTAGTTGTGTCCTGCCTCCTGGATGTACCAGCTATACCCCACTGTCCCGGTGTCCCCCAAGTGACTGAAGAGAAAGAGATTTAACATTACACAAAATCTCTTTTTTTAGGATGATGTAGAGAGTGATATACGGAGATAATTTGCAATTGGTTTTCCTTTTTTGTGCTTTTGAATTATTTAGCTTTTTATGCAGCAGCTCTCCAGTTTCCAATTTCAGCAGTCTGGTTGCTAGGGTTCAAATTGCCCTAGCAACCATGAACTGATTTGAATTAGAGACTGGAATATGAATAGAATTGAGACTGAATAGAGCAATGCATAATAAAAAAAAAAAAAGTAGCAGCAAGTTTATAGACTTACAGGAACATTTGTTTTTTAGGTGGAGTCAGTGACCCCATTTGAAAATGTCAAGGCAAAAAAAAAAATAAAACCCAACTGCAAAGTTGCTTAGAATTAGCTATTCTTAATTAATGCTTTTAAAATCTTGAATCAGGGTTAACGTCGATCTGTGGCACCCACTGCTCTCTGATTGAATGTGAAGCACTAGTTACAACGATCATTCTGGGTGCAGACAACCATGCAATGAATTGAATAAGCAACAATAACCATGCATTGTTTTTAAGATGGGGCAGTTACCCCCATTTGAAAGCTAGAGCAGGCCAAAAGAAGATAGCAAATAAAAAAAGAAAAATGAAGACCAGTTGAAAATTTGCTTAGAATTCACCTTTCTATAACATACTAAGTGTTAACTTAAAAGTGAAGCAACCCTTTAAGGCAGCAACAGATGTAAGGTTTAGGTACTACCATACAATAGACCTCCCTGTCTAAGCTCCACACATCACTGTTGTTATGCCACTAATAATAGAGCTGAGAGGGACCGTGCCTGGAATGGGATAAGACTAAACATGTTTATTACAGGAAATTGCAGATGTTTGATTGAGATGACATTGAGTGGGTAGAATTCCATTCCCTCCTACCTGTAGTAGGGGGATGTAACAAGGGTATTTGTGACATTCAAGGGTGGAAAGTGATTGAGGAATATTTGTAATATTTAGGCCTGAAGGTGGATTTAGAATACATGGATACTTTATAATATTCAGCCCTGAAGAGGACAGTATAGTACAAGGTGCACTGGTCATATAGAGATTAGCACTAATGTAATTAAACCCCAATGGCTGAGCTGCTAAATTTCCACTGGGCCTCGCAGCTGCGCCTCTAATCCACTACTGCTGGGCCACCGTATCACCACATCCTCAGTCCCACTGGTAGTTTGGTCACTGCTGTTAGGGGCTTAACATGGCTTCTTTTCTTCCACACAGAGTGGCGACAGGGACGTATTACACGGATTGTGCTGCAGGATGAGGACGTCACCACAAAGATTGAATGTGACTGGAAACGGCTGAACTCACTGGCGCACTATCAGGTTATGCAGCAGCAGAGCTTGGCCTCAGAATAATGGCTTCTGTCTCTCTGTCTCCAATCTACAAATGTAAAACTTCATTGTCTATGGACAGATGAGAGGAATTCTGTGTAACTTTCTGTATGATGTTTGAGAGCCCAGGTAGCACAGATGGGGAGTGATAAGTTGCCATTATAGAGCTGTTCGTTTTATATTATGATTAGCAAAAGAGTTGCTGCCAATTGGATTATGGATGCACCCAATACCGGATTGATTGAGGATGTGTTCTTTTTTTTTTTTCAGGATTCTGATGTGGCTGAATCAAATCCAAACCCTAATTGTCACATTACTTTTAGACCGGAAGTTGAAATTTTTCCCTGTAATTTTGCTAATTTGCATAATCAAATTAGGGAGTGGGAGGATTTAGTATTACAGTCAAGTCATAAACTTGTGGATTTGGTACATTCCTAGTAATTATACTCTGTAGTGTGAAATGGGTCCTGCACCAGTTATTTAAAACTATTACTTAAACCGTTTTTACTCTGGACCTAGTTTGGGTTTTTTCTTGACTGTAGGTAAATACAAAGAAATGCAAATGGTCTGCTTTGCCTTTTGTGCCTCTTGCACATACACCGTAGCATAAAGTGCAGAAAACTTTCTCTGCTACACGTGTGCATGTCTAACTGAGGCACCACTGCAAAAACAAGGCATGTATAGGTATAGGTATACAGTGCCCCAATGCAGCAGTGGAATCCTCCCTTACTCAGTGCTTTTATTTTACATGGGTTGCCTAACATACAGACTCAATTCACGTTTCCTTGTCCCATAATGATTCAACCTCTTTCCATAAAGCAGTTTCTGTCTCCATTTTATTTTTCCATATTTGCACTGATAACAACTGGGTGTTTACACTGGTTTCGCTGAATTGCTTCCAACTGTAGGTGACTGACGGATCCACAGTGGCCCTAATCCCCAAACAAGTATCCGCCTACAATATCGCCAATTCCTTCACGTTTACACGATCCTTGAGTCGATATGGTGAGTCTGTAGTCTCGTGTTCCCATGTTCCATGCCAGTGTTGGGCACTGGTATATTTGCTGGTACACAGAAGTCTACTGAGTTGCTTCAGTATAAAGGGCTTGTCGGCTCTTGTCACAATCACATTTCTAAATTCACCCTCTGCTACTGATAAGCTACATGCCTCTAACCTCTCTGGTCTCTCTCTTTTCTCCCCCCCAAACTATCAGAGAGCCTTCTGCGCACATCAAGCAGTCCTGACAGCTTGCGCTCTCGTGCACCAATGATCACACCTGACCAGGAGACTGGAACCAAACTATGGCACTTAGTAAAGAATCACGACCACTCTGATAATAAGGAAGGTGACCGTGGCAGCAAAATGGTATCTGAGATCTATCTGACCCGCTTACTGGCAACCAAGGTGAGTTTTGTTGTGGGATGTGTTGTATGGTGAAGAGAAGATATAACTGACCAAGTGCCTCCTTCCACAGGGAACATTGCAGAAGTTTGTGGATGACCTTTTTGAGACGGTGTTCAGCACAGCACACAGAGGCAGCGCCCTTCCCCTAGCTATTAAGTACATGTTTGACTTTTTAGATGAACAGGCAGAAAGAAGACAGATAACAGATCCTGATGTGCGGCACACATGGAAGAGCAATTGGTAAGGATGGGGCACAGCACTAATGAGCAATTTCAGTGGTCGTGAGGCTTGTGCTACCACTACTTGTAGAGGAGAAGACGGTGACACTGCTACATAGGAAGGAACGTCAGTGTGACAACAAATGAAAGGAGAAAGGCTTCTATTACTAGAGTAAAGGAATGGGGACTGATACAGTGTTGTGCTTTGGGGTGAAGGCATCAGTGTCTTGAATGCTCTAACCTAAATTCCTTCTCTCCTGTCTGTGTCTATATGTTCCAATCAGCCTCCCACTGCGTTTCTGGGTGAATGTGATCAAGAACCCACAGTTTGTGTTTGACATCCACAAGAACAGTATCACAGACGCTTGTCTTTCTGTTGTGGCCCAAACCTTTATGGACTCTTGTTCTACATCAGAGCATCGACTGGGCAAGGATTCCCCAAGTAACAAACTGCTCTATGCCAAGGATATTCCCAACTACAAGACCTGGGTGGAGAGGTGAGTACAGGTGGCAGAGGTTCGATTCCAAGCTAAATCTGAATATTTGGATCGTATAAAAGGAAGGTTCCTTCATTTGCTTTCTCTTATCAGCCAATTCACCGTGACCATTTACAGGCCGACATATATGGTACACCAGTTGATCAACTGGCTCAAGTGTCAGACAGACAGACAAATGAGGGGACATATGTGTGTGGCCTTTTTGCTAATGGTCTGTTTGTTTGGGCTGACCACCTTATGGAACAGCAGCAAGTGAAGAGAAACTGTGGCACCTTTTCGCTCCTTTTTGGATGAACAATGGAAATGCAGCATTAAAGATGATCTGCATTTCAGCATTTTCCTGGGGCAATTTCAAAACTCCCCCTCTGACCCTTGGAATATTTTCTGTCCATGACATACAGGTATAGGATCTGTTATCTGGAAACCTGTGATACAGAAAGTTCCAAATTACGGAATTCACATCTCCCATAGACTCTATTATAATCAAATAAACCAAATTTTTAAAAATTAGTGCCTTTTACTCTGTAATAATAAAACAATACCTTGTACTTGATGCAAACTATTGGGTGTATTTAATTGTTTACTTGATTTTCTAGTAGTCTTAAGGTATGAAGAGCCAAATTACTAAAAGATCCATTATCCGGAAAAGCCCAGGTCCCGAACATTCTGGATAACAGGTCCCATACCTGTAATATGAAGCTGAGTGGGCTTGGATAGGCCCATGTGAAACTGGCCATTGCTCTATACAGAGCTAACCTGGCAAGATTTATAACCTTGAATTTCAAGCAAAATTTTACATTTCGTTTCATCTGTTTTTGATCATGTTGTGCTCTGGGCATTGCCACAATGTTTTATTTCACTAAGGAAAACATAATTGTTATTTATAGTGTCAGGTAACCCTAAGTTTTCTAAATCTGCCTGATTATTTGTGTAATTTGGTATCAAATAGAATCTGTGCAGATACTGGGGCAGGATGTTCTTTTATACAGATATCTAGAATCTAAGCTGCCATAAAGCAGAGCAGGACTGTTGCTTATACCATAGGAGATAATTTAATTAGATCAAGTCTCATTAATAAATTCCTTATTTGAGTAAAAAAAAATGACCCTTTGCAGTGTGCAAAAATGCAAAGTTTCTACTGAATAGCAGTATGCAAGGTTACTTCTCTGCAATATTGCTCTTGTGACTGATCAAAATGCCCATGTAATCTGTATTAGTCATTAATCCATACCCTTACTTACATGGGCAGATACTACAGAGACATCAGCAAGATGCCAGCAATTAGTGACCAGGACATGGATGCCTACTTGGTGGAGCAATCACGACTACACGCCAATGAATTCAACTCTCTGAGTGCTCTCAGTGAGCTCTACTTCTATGTGAATAAGTACCGGGAAGAAGTAAGTACATGGAATGGGGGTGTTGCTGTGGTGCTACAGGTTATAGTGAGCAGGCACAGTAATTGAGGGGAGGGGAAGGTGCAGCAGTATGTGACTGAGGCAGAGGATGGAAGGCATAAGAGAGACGGGGGCTTGGCGGGTAAGACAACCGTGCACGTATTTGACCACTTATTCATTAGTGGCGTCTCTTCTTGGCTTGCTCTCCCCTCCTACAGATTCTCACAGCTCTAGACCGTGATTCGTACTGCCGCAAACACAAACTGCGCCAGAAGCTGGAGCAAGTAATCAGTATGGTATCCAGTAACAGCTGAACGTTCAGCCCTTGTCCCCTGGAAGCTCCCCAAGATAAGCCTTTGGATAAGCCAGTTAGAGAGAAGTGTTGGCTGGGAGCCCCATGGGAGAGGGGTTCATAAGAGACGGGCAATGTGCAAAGCTAGGGCACTGCCACAGAGACTTCATGATGCCACCAACGGGAGCCTGTGTCTCCAGAGCCGCAACTCAGACCTCTTAGGTTTGCAGCAGAAACATCACCAGCCATGTGCCCATGTGCATACAGCTTCCCTGCCCGCCCCACATCCTTTTATCTGTATGTAAAAAGGTGCCCGCAGTGCCTTGTGCTATGTTTGTAAGGGCAGCTTGGCACTCTTGCCATGCTAGTGTATGGTTTATCTTGTATTTGGTGCACAGAGAGGGGCATCTCAAACTCCCAATCTCTCTGCAGAAGACATGAAGCCATATGGGGTGGTGCCCCATCCCTTCTCCCCACAAATAATCTCGCTGCACTCTGGTACCCCAATGTTCTGCTGCTCTAGTATTGTGCTTGTTGGTATTTGCCCATAACAGGAGGAGCTGTAACATGATTAGGCAGTGTCGCTGGGAGGGGGTTTTTTGTGCTGTCTGGGTTATTTTCATTGCCATTCTTGCCATGCAATACCATTTCTTTGCAGGGGAAGGTTGGGGTTATCCCTGTGCCAGGCCTTCAGTCTGGTATTAACCAAACATCACTGGCAAGCAAAGGGTTAAACCCCCCTTCCAAGTTCTGGTATTTAGATCTTTTTATATGTGTGTTTTATTTATTTAACTTATTTTTGTTAAGCCCTCGACTGCACCAGTGTTTAACGTGTATGTGTGATATATAAACCTCCAGAATCCAGCCTATTGGTAATGCCACTTGAGTCTCTGCCCCTGATCCCTGCACCTCTGGCATTGCTCCCCAAAAGTTCCCATGATCCCCTTCTGTGCACTCACTGGCTACCCCATTAGCCCCATCCCTATCTTTCTACCCCCACCGGCTTCCAATGATCCTCTTTCCTTTACTCAATGCGATCTGTCAGCCCTTTTATGTACTGACTATACCCATCATCCCTTTCACTCCATACTCTATGTAAGCCCCTTCCCTGTAACTCATTGATCAGTATCCCTTTTTCTTTATTCCTCTAACTAGCCGGCTTGCCATCATCCTCGTCCTTGCCTTCCTCAACTCGCTGGATTCCTATAGTCCTCTATACTGTTCCCCTGTATTTGCCCCATCCCATCATCCTTTTCCTTGCCTCATGCTCTCCGTCTCTCTCTTATTTCTACTCTCTATACATCATTCTCTCTTGTCAGCCTTCCTGCACTATCATCCCTGTCCCTCCTGTAGCCACATATCTTCCTCTCCATCGCATCTGTATATATATACAGTAGTGCATATGCCCCCTGTGTGAGCCTGGAGGATCACAAACCAAAGCATATAAGTGAAAGCAATAATAGGGCAGTTGGTGAGCATGTGTTGCTGTATATGCAGGCTCCCTCTGCACTTGTCCAGAGATTTTTCCAGGATCAGGTGCTCCATCTCCCAGCCAGAGAGTTTGGTGGTAACTTACCTGCCCATGTTCCTTATTGCCAAACCTGAAACATTCCATAGAAGCGTTTAGTCTCCGGAGCAGACACACTGATTTCTGTATCATTACCTCTATATGGGGACAGCTTTTGCCTTTCCTTGGTTCAGTGTGTAAATATGGAGAAATATATATATATATTTGTGATATTTGTGCATTTCTTTCTGTATATTTGTGCCATTTTATCTCATATTCCTCATCCCTTCTCTCTCTTATTGAGGTTTCTATACCTTCTAGCAGTAAGACAGTAAGTAGGTATCTATCTGTTCCACTGCAGTGTCCTGCAGGCCAGCACCCAGAGGGTTGAAATCTCCATCAATGAAGGAATTTAGGTGCCTTAGCAACATATTCCACCCCACCATAGGATCTGCCATTTCCCTGCAGACATGGGGGAGCCAATGAAATGGGCAGGGTGTACAGTATTTAGCAGCACTTTATGTCCATGGTGGCTGAAGATCCAATACTGTGAGCATGGCTTTTTTATTTCAGGGTGTTCTTTTGCAGAATAAATCAAATAAAATTATTTGCTCTGTCGCTTTCTTGTTTCTATCAAGCAATCCATTCGATCAGTATGTGCTGCACTGCCACTTCTGCCCTTGTCATTGGCTGCATTTTGTCAGAAACCCACCTTTGTTACCAGGTAGCTAGCTGACCCTTTGTCTAGTGCAGAGAGGACAGTTGTAACAGCAATGAAGCCCCAACCTATCCTAGAGTGCAAAATAAAGGTAAGTGTGGGGGGGAAGGATAGACATTCCATCTGCTAGCTTACTAACGTTACCCCTTCTGAGGACTTTATACAGCACAAGTAGTGATTTGTCTGTTGGGTTGGAAGGCCGGCTCCGCTCATAGTCTCTCTATGTCTGATTACAAGTTCCATGAATATTATTGCTATGCAATAGGTAATTCCTGTGAGGGGGGCTACCAAGCTGCTGGGAGTTGATGTTCTGGATTGCCACATGAAGGTATACATTACTAAGTGTGTTGCTTTATGCTAAGGATTTTATCAATGTTGTATTGCCAAATGTTCTCCAAAGTCTGTCAGTCTGGCTACCCTTAATGACAGGACTGCCTCTAATTATAATATGTAATATGGTGTATTGTGAACCTATTTCCTTTTAACGAGCCACTGGATGAATAAACTTTTCACCCAGTATGTTCTCTAGTAAATGGTTTCTGGTGGGTCTTTTGGTACTGCCGCTGTGGATATTTCTTAGCATAGATGCCAGTACAACTGGGAGCCTCTGTGTGGAATCTGTCTTACAGAGATTTTGGTCCCCATGGGTGGAGCAGATGCACATAAACTCTAGGTAGTTTACAATGCAATTTCCCACTGAGCCCTTGTTCTACTTTCCCATCCCGTCTAGTTGGACAATGCAGCATCTGTTATTTTTCTCCAAGGGGAAATACAAAAAAGTCAGCCATGGTTGAGGTAGCTAGAATTCTGGTTTGGGCGAAAAGGAATGTACCAGGCAAGCTATTTTATTCCAGGGATCACCAGCTGAAAGGCAAACTACTTAAGCTGAAATATTATTGACCAGGCAGTGAGTGCCATCGATAAGCCGCAGAATGAGCCCTGATGGCATCCCACAGAAAGTTGCCAAGGTATTTCACCTGGTCTAACCCATGGAACTTTCAACTTCATCTTCCTTCCATTCTCCTTTCTTCCAGTCTTTTGGCAGATATGACAAATGAGCAGCTATGCAGAAGAAGAAGTAGGCATGATCCTAAATGCAAGCTAGCTGCTTTCTATGAAGGCTTACCATAAGGCCAGGAGACTTTCATTCTTGGTGTCTGATAAAAGTGTTGAACTGCAGAGATATTCAGTACTAGAGTTATTCTGTTTCTTGCAGAAGGGCTACATCAACAATTTACTCTTGAGGGCTCTCAACCATCATAGTTGTGGCTTTTCTGTACCTTGACCCCAAGAATAACCGTACAAAGCAAGTCCATAAATTGGACAGTATCTAACACAAGCAAGGCTCTTCATAACATTCTGAAAACATTCAGAAAAAGGCATTTGCAAGGTGGATTGTAGAAACCATCAACATTGGCTATAGAAAATCAGAATGCCCTCCGTGTCCCACATGAGGCCACTTTACTAGAGCAGCCAGTACATGTTGGGTATTCACGAATATGACTATTACTGAGCACATCTGCTAGTTCGCTACATGGCGCTCAGAGTTTATAAGGTGAGGGTTAGCAGTCATTCAGCCTTTATAGTCTGGTTGTGGGAATGCAATTGTTTTGTATGTTGTGTTCTCTCTGGGTATGCTCCACAATGCACTTTCTGCCTTTCCTTGGACTTTGTTACATAAAACTGCCTCTCTAAATGAAGTGACCTGGTCACTGTCCTGCTAATTCCCCAGACCTCTGCACCCACAGTACAGCTCCAGGGAGATCAGGATTACAGGTAAAGAAAAATCCCTTTATACCAAGTTCAAACTTTGCAGGGCTGTAGAGATGAGTGTCAGACTGAGCCATACAAATGCCTGGTGCAAAACCCGCAGCACTATGGAACTGCCAGTACCATTGTGTTCTGCCTCCTACACATTCACACAATGACTTGCTTTATTAGATAGAAATGTGGATATGTGTGTGTTTATCACTTCCCGCTTCATCGGGTTCTATCTGGCCAACTGAGAGAAAGGGCAAGTAGCAGTAGCCTTGTGTGTGTTGTAGACCCTGTTAAACATCAGAGGCATACCTACTATAAGTTCAGTAGTGCTCCTGAACGTTCTCATTTTGTTTAGATGTGACAACAAAATACTTTTATAAACTTGTCAGTAAGGGATAAATACAAAATTAGTGAAATTAACTGTTAGTACAAAGTTGAGCCAGGAACTGCATCTTGGGAGTCAGGAAATAATTTATTCCCCATCTAAGGCAAATTAGAGAGGCTGCAGTTGGGTTTTGTTTTTTTTTTTTTGCCTTCCTCTGGATCAACTAGCAGTTAGGAAGGTTATAGGAATGATGGGATATTAAAGGAGATTGTATTAAAATAAAAGGTTTGGTAATTTTCTCCCCAAAGCATAAGTTATGGCAGATATAGGACACTGTATTACAATGAAAATATCCATATGTATCAGTATGAGGGGTCCACCAAGGATTGCCAGTGGATTCGTATGATGAGTCCACCAAGGGGAGCCAGGGGATCGATTATGGTAGGGTCCAACATCAAGTGCCAGGGGTTGAGGGAGAGTCCACCAAAGTGAGCCAGGTGATAAGTATGAAGAATCCACCAAGGAGAGTCAGGGGATTGATATGATGTCCACAAAGGAGAGCCAGGGGATCAGTGTGATGATTCTACCAAGAAGTACCAGGGATTTGTATGAGGAGTCCAACATGTGTTGCTAGATCAGTATGACAAGTGCTCCAAGGCTTGCCAGAGGAATTCACCAAGAAATTCTAGGGGATCAGTATAATACACCCACTATAGAGTACCAGGGGATTAATATGATGAGTTCACTCTGGAGTGCTAGTGGATGAGTATGACGAGTTCACCAAGGACTGCCAGAGGATGTCTTTGAGGAGTTCACCGAGGAATGTTATGGGATCAGTATGAGGATTCCATTAAGGAGAACCTGAGGATCTGTATGAAAAATCCACCAAGAAATGCCAGAGGATTAGTATGAGGAGTCCACCAAGGAGTGCACGGCCATCAGTATGAAGAATCCACCAAGGATCAATATGAGTAGTTCACCAAGAAATTCTGGAGATCAGTATGAGTAGTCCACCTAGGATTGCTGGGAATCAGTATCAGGAGCCCACCTAGGGTTGCTGGGGGTTCAGTATGAGAAGTCCACCTAGGATTCCTGGGGATCAGTTTCAGGAGTCCATCTAGGATTGCCAGGGATCAGTACAAGAAGTGGTAGTACCAGGTGCCAGTACCTTTCTGGGCACATGCAGACAAAATGAGTAATTGCTGGACAGTAAAACTAAGACACTGATCATATGGTTTAAGGAATGAAAGGGGTCTTCTTACGATCCTTTCTCTTTAGAATTTTCTCTGTAACATAAATAAAACATCTGAATGTACTAAAATGGATAAAAGCACTATCAGTAAAACCAGTGTAAACATAGGCACATTACAAGTACAGTGCATTTACCTCATGCTTTTTTTCTAACTGCCCCTCTGTCCATCTTGTATTCCCTCTGCCAGGTACTCTCACATTTCTTCTGCCCCTACCCAGTACTTCC
>JAMBMQ010000657.1:9662-20008 GCA_024363595.1 Xenopus borealis | reverse complement strand
CGGTCCTGTTTCAGTCTCTTGGCTGTACAAAAAGAATCTTTCAAAAGGTGGATCAGCCCCTAGGGCTACGGAGAGAACAAACAACGAAACAAAAATATATTGTAGCTGTTCTGGACAGTTTAGTTTGTCACCATGTGCTGAATTAGGGGAATGAAGTGCTGTTTTAGATGTTTTAGAATAGTAAGTCTTTACTTCTAAGATAAGTAAAAGGGTAAAAAGTATCTTGTGCAAGTTCCCCTTTAAATGGACTAAAAAGTTTGAATATGTGCTTAATTTTAAAATATTCCACCGAATCTGGCTAAAATTCCTACTTACAAGATAGTAGCCCCTGTATGTAATATAAGGCACTAAGTTTGCCCAGGAGCAGTAACCCATGACAACTAGTAAGATTCTTGCATTTAAACAGTTGGCTAGTACATGATACCTGCTGATTGGTTGCTATGGGTTACTGCCCCTTGGCAAATTTACTGCCTTTTATTACATAACCCCATAGGTCTTTTGTTGTGTGTAATAAGCAGTTATTCTCCCTTCTCCTCCATTTTGCTCAAATACAAAAGTTTTTTTTTATTACTAAGAAATATTTTAAGAATAAATAATATGCACTCACATTCTACAATAAATATAATCACCCAAAAGTAAGCTTCTTCAGCAGGTTTCACCAACTGGATCCATGATAAGAGGATTGCGCCCGTCTCTTTCCCCTGCAGCTCACCCTGAGGCACCTCCTGCCTGAAGCGTTTCGCTGAACCTATAGGGTATTTGGTGTCATCTACTCTTAAATGAAGGAAAATAGAGTAGAGAGCATGATACAGAAAAAGTTTTTTATGTACTGAATTATGTCAACTTTAAAATGAATGATGAAAGGAGCGCAAATGGTATATTTGATTTCCAGGCTGCACCTTGTACATTAGCAGGAGCAGTCGTGGGAAGTCAATAAGAATAGAGCCCTCTTCTGGCCATTCATCATGTGGCAGATTCCTAACAGTTGTGTTTGAAAGACACACAAGCTAAAGGGCAGGTAGGGTACGGGAGGCCCCCCTTAAGTCTCTTTAAAAGAAATCAAACGTATTAATGGCCTAAGTGAATATCTTTTGCAGGATCAAACATGTAATTACAGTGTGTCCGGCAGATCGGCTCAAATTAAAGGCTTCAAAAAAGTCTATAAGGGCAGCGAAAAAGCATTGAAGAAAGCAGTGGGATTGGCAGGACCAGTCTCTGTAGCCATTAATGCCAGCCTCAACACGTTTTTCTTATACAAAAAGGGTATGTACAATGGCGGAGCTAAAGTTTTATCACTTCCAGAACCAAAACAAGTCAAGACCCCCCTCCCTGTCATTAAGAAGACCAATAATTTTTTTTTAGAGAAAGATCTTGTTCTATTGTATCTCTTGTGCCCCAAGATACAAAGCCACCAACCATGCAGCCCATGTGTGCTGAACTATTACACCCTAAGGAATCAGGGCTGCTTCCAAAAATGACTAGATTTGCTATTAAAAAGTTATTAAAGGGGCAGTTCACCATTAAATTAAATTTTAATATGATGTAGACAGGATGGAAGACAAGTTCATTCAATATCGAATAAAATATAAGACAAGACAAGTTGGCTTAGAATGATTCATTTTGTAACATAATAAAATGTGAAGACAACATACTAAAAGTTAAAGGAAAACTATACCCCGAAAATTTATTTTTGAGCAACAGATTTATATCAAATCAAGTGATATATTAAAGAATCTTATCAAACTGGTATATATATTTAAGTAAATATTGCCCTTTTACATCTCTTGCCTTGAACCACCATTTCATGATGGTCTGTGTGCTGCCTCAGAGATCACCTGACCAGAAATATTTCAACTCTAACTGTAAAGGGAAGAAGTGTTGAAGCAAAAGACACAACTCTGTCTGTTAATTGGCTCATGTGACCTAACTTTATAGTTTGTTTGGTATGTTTGTGTGCACTGTTGGATCCTAGGATCCCAGGAGGCTGTCCTTATTTTTTAAAATGGCAATTTTCTATTAATGATGACCCAATGGCACATGCTACTAAAAAAGTGTATTATTATGAAAATGGTTTATTTACATGAAGCAGGGTTTTACATATGAGTTGTTTTATGCAATATCTGTTTATAGAGACCTACATTGTTCGGGGGGTATAGTTTTCCTTTAACTTTAAGTTAAACTTGCATTTCCCCAATGTAATCTATGCAACAAATAAAATGTATTTTAAACATTATATCAAACTAAAAACCTAGGGGGCTTAAAATGATCATATATATATACCCTTATAAAGTATTAGCCGCATTTAGTTGTTCATTATATAAAAACAGCTTCCCTTTTGTGTATTTTTTAGCACAAAAAAAAATCACAGATTATACTAATTCCATGTTATTAATTAAAATGTTTAAATTATTAACTGAAAAGAACAATGAAAACACTTGTACAAAACTCCACCCACCATCTAAAAGCTGTTGAGGTCATGTAGAAGTCTGCGGGATTTGTTCTTTACAAATTGTAAAATCGTTCATGACTTGAAGTTCTTGGAGGTTGAAAGGATTCGTACGGTTGGCATATCCACAAAAAAATTAGAAGAGTTGAGGTTTTCATATCCGTATTCGAATTAGTTCTGCGTTTTTATTTGTTTGTACTTTTTATATTACATTATATGACTATAAAGATTCTCATTTATTTGGGTCATTGTATATCTTGTATAAGTAAATAGAGCAATAGACTTGCTGAGTAATTAATTATTCTACTACTCATATGAGCAGCTTCTTCAGGTCAACTGGTTGGATGAGTAGTGAAACTTCTTCAATGATTATTCAGCAAGTCCAGTTATTCTATAATTACTTGATATTTTATATTAGGCTGTTTTAATAAATTACTGAGCATTCATGATTTTAGAGAAAATTAGTAGTTCCGAAAACTGCTAAAATGAACTTTTAGCATAAAAAACCACACTCTTTGGTCATCTACAGTGTATAGGGCTCTCCTTTGTACTTCAGACAGTGGTTCATAAATCACTTATCTCTTATGATCTCTTATATCATGTATAGGAATCTACTTTGACAAAGATTGCAGTGCAGATGCTTTAAACCATGCTGTTCTCGCTGTGGGCTATGGAAAGCAGAAGAAAGGAAAGTTCTGGATTATTAAGAACAGGTAATTCATTATATGTTACTCTCTGTTTGATAAAAAAAAAAGGTATGGCTCAATAACATCCCTAAATTATCTATGCTGCAAATGCATCTCAGGTAAGTAGTTGTTTAGCTCGTGTTCTCAGATGGAATTAGACCCTGCTCTACAGCTGCCCTACAACAGCCACCTCTGCTATTGCTACCTATAGCAACCAGTCAACTGGTCACTTGTTTAGAAACAAACATCCATTAGTTGGCAAAGGTTATTGCACCTACATATGGGAGGTAAATCTACCCCTAACTGTATACATTGAACACAGAGTCAGACTGGGCTGGTGGGACACCGGGGAAAACCTGGTGGGCCCCGCAGGCCTAGACTCGTTCCAGCTGAAAGAAAAAGGAGCTAGGCGCTGGGGGCTGGAGGGGGGGTTGTCAGGCTTACCGGGTAGTATGTGATGGATCTCTTCTGGATGAAAAGGACCCACAAGCAGCTCACACAACACAGAACCCACCTGAGGATGTTACAGGGGGAAGCCGTGGGTGGAGAGAGGCCAGTGAGGCTAACCGATGCGTAGTACCAGGGAGTGTAGAGAGAGAGTAGTCAGACGTATCAGGGTCAAAGGCAGGCAGCAATCTGGCAGGATGATATAACAGTTAAATAGTGTGACAATTCTACCTCTAACTGTTAATGATATGCACCTTTGAATGATATGATGGATCTGGACTATTTTAATCACTGTATTTTTAGCTTTTTCACCAAAGTTTTTTAATAGTTTTAGATGTCACTGTTTAACACAGACTAATTGAAAGTTGGTACACAATTAGTGCTCAATGAACACTATTACTTCTTAATTATTTGTAATACACCTATGTATACGTTTTTAATTAAGTATTCACCCTGATTGGTTGTAAGGGCTATTTAATGTTGGGTCACACCTCTAGTCAATATCCTGACGACGGCTCCGTGTGAGCCAAAACGCGTTGATGCACCATGTTTGAATAAATAAATTAATACACGCGGAATGGCAACTGCTGTGAGTGCTTTCATGGACTTTTGTTACTAATTATTTTGGTTAGCACCCAGCCGATGATGCAATGAGTGGTGAGTGCTGATAACTGTGTCTATATATACAGGTGGTACAGGTATGAGGTATGGGACCTGTTATCCAGAAAGACTGGGACCTGGGGCCTTCCGGATAATGGATCTTTTTGTAATTTGGATCTTTATACCTTAAGTCTACTAGAAAAATCACTAGGCTGGTTTTGCTTCCAATAAGGATTGCTTATTTTATTATTAATTAACATGTATTTCTATAGCGCCAACTTGTTTCTTTCGTTTGGATCAAGTACAATCTACTGTTTTATTATTACAGCGAAAAAGAAAATTCATTATTCGAATAGTCTATGGGAGACAACCTTTCTGTGATTTCTGGGTTAATGGATCCCATACCTGTATATATATATATTTTTGTATTTTTTTTTTACCTTTACTTTCTACAGTTTTCAGTTAATTATATGCTTTGCTCTGACATTATACCTAATGGTTTGTCTTTTCAGCTGGGGAGAAGATTGGGGCGATAAAGGCTACATACTAATGGCCAAAGACAAGGATAATGCCTGTGGCATTGCAACTGATGCCAGTTACCCAATCATGTGAATGCTGTGGCCCCACAAGGACGACTATCTCAAATATATTGAAGTGCCCATACCTGTTTTGCTGCTTCTCTGCCTATAAATGTCCTATATTTCTTTATGTAATAATTGCATCTTAGTCCCTGTCTGAGATGTGTTTGGGTAGTTAACACTAATTTAATATTTTACCCACTTCCTAAGAAGCTTTAGATATAACGACCAAAATACTGCCCTGTTCTATAAATGCACTTATATTGCAGACGTTCAGCTCTTATGGTTCAGCATGGCCGTCCATGCCAACAAGCTGATATAAAGGTTCGTGAGAAATGACACAGGCCTTAAAACATCTGACCAGAACCATAGGATTTACAGCACCAACATTATGTATTTTACATGGTTTACATTTTGGGGCATTCAAAGGCTCAAAGATTTTTTTTTTTTACTAGCATTCTTGCGTATTGCATATGCTAAGTAGTTTTAAAATAATGTGCCAAGTTTACAGTATACGAGGGCTGATGTAATTTTCTGCTGCAAATTCTGTCCAGCAACTGCCAGGAAATAAAAAAACAAATCAAATCCTAATGTGTTTCTGGAATTTCTATATAAATATATATATATATATATATATATTAAAAAAAACAAATAGTTCTATAGGCAACTCAAGGGTTAGAGATCTAAAGGTATAGAAAAACATAAAAAAGGTTTGGTTGGGTAAAACAAACATTTATTTCTCAAGTTTTTATATTTCTCACGGGGCTATTGACATGAAATTTATACCAGATGTCAGTAACAACCCAAGTAATCCACACATACAAATAACTTGTAGTGTAGCCATGCAACTCCATGTTGAAGGAGCCATTAGCTGGGCTGCATTACAACATGAGGCTGGATACCAACGTCTTCATCATGGTCCATTCAAAAGTCTTACATAAAGGATATTGGGGTGACTCTGGGCACAGTCAAGCTTCATGACACATGTATTTTATCTAACAAGACTACACGTGAAATTAAAACACTTTCTTAAACAAAAATAAAGAAGAGCACATGTAATAAAGATGGAACCCAAGAATACTTCAAGCCCTGTCATCAGTTGCTTAAAGACAGACACCATTCGAGGGGCGTGGCCTGGAAGCTGAGAGAGATGGCTGCCTAACTTCAGAGCTCCGTCCACAAGACCCACTTATAGCCTACATAAGCGTCCTGGGTTATACCCCATACTACCCACAACAACACTTGGAACAGCCTTAATATCCCAAAACCTAAAACAGAAGCTACCGGCACATAGAAACGCTGTGGAGAGACACGCGCCCGCCCTGTGAATAGAAAAGCCGACACGCAAGTACATACGTTAGGCCGCAACCCGTGGTGACACGCAAGAGACAGACAAAACCGGAGCAGAGATAGCCGGATCCTCCGATATATGGGGGAAAGTGGCACTGGCAAGAGCGCAACTGTTCAGAAGCCAAAAGAGGCGCCATTGGGAACACTAAAAGCAAGGTGAGGAGAGCCGGGTGGGAAGGTCACGTGACAGCCACAACGCCAGCACATTACAAGCAGACCCACTAAGGCCGCACACCACCAGCGCCCACTGAACACATAGGCCCTTAATTAAGAAAAGCGAGGCAGTTAAAACCTCCTACCAACCGCGCTGTGGAGAAGGCTGCGCATCCACCTTGTGTGCGGAGGAACTGACGCGCAAACGCCTACACCAGGCCGCAACCTGAAAGAGACAGAATCAGGAGGGAGACGACCAGATCCCTTGCTATAAGGGGAAATAACCTCAACCCAAACGCAGATTGCAGGGAGTCTGAAGGATACACAGCCTATCTAAAGCCAGAGAAAACAACACTGGGAACACCAGTAACAAGGTGAGAGAGGCTGAAGGGGGCAATTAAGTGGCAGCTATAATACCTCCCAATACAAGCTGACCCATTAGGCCATTACTCCACCAGCGGTCACTGAGTACTGGGAATATCTGGAAAGCAGAGCGGGGCACCTAATATCACTCCCCAATCGTGAACAAAACCCTTCAGGCCCTCACAACATCAACGGCCACTGAGCACCGGGACCCTCCGGAAGTCAGACCGAGATAGCTAACACCATACTCAAACTGTGCACAAAAACAGAACTCCCAAAGCACCTGGCCAGCAGCCAAAACCAGGATAAAAATAACCCATAAAGAGACTCTTAAGGCTAAACTCTGCATACGAAGTGAAGTTTATACAACTACAAAGAAAGACCTTTAAATCCCCACACAAGCCAGGAGCCACACCGCTGAAAATACCAAGGTATAAAACACCCAACTTATTAAAAACTTCGGAGCGGACAGATAGACGTGAACCTCCAGTGCCACGACACAGACCCTATCTCCGCGCAAAGATTAGACAAACACAATATCTGCTATAAAAAATACAGCAACACTGCCGAACTACGGATAAATAAATAAAGAGGCAATCATAAATCCAAGACAAGCTAAAGAGATCTACAGACTGACACTCACCTCTGACACATATCTAACCACATAAGATACCCTAATATCTCTACAAGCTCAACCATGACGAGCAGAAGACAACAACAACCAACTAACACCCCTGAAACAACGGCGGACTTCTTCAAAAGCAAACCTACAAGAAATGTCAAACAACCTAACCCTCCAGTAGAACAGGAACTAGATTCCCCATGCACCAAAAAAGACATGAACGAACTTAAAACCCTTCTTTTAGGATTCAAGGAAGAGATTCAAAACGAAATACGAAATTCACTCATAGATATTAAATCAGATATTACAACACTAGATCAAAGAGTTCAAGTGCTAGAACAAGCCCAAGAATCTACACAAGAATCTACTTCCAACATGGAAACACTCTTACAGGATCTACAGACACAACTAAGAGACCTACAAGATAACCACGAAGACCTCGAAAATCGTAACAGAAGAAACAATCTACGTCTGAGGGACATACCAGAAACGGTACATTTGGACTCATTCCTACAGAAATATTTTAAAGCTCTAGCACCAGGAGTTGAAGACAGATATATGCTACTTGACAGGGCTCACAGAGCACTTCGAGCAAGACCAAAACCGAACCTCCCACCCAGAGATGTGATAGTACGATTTCATTATTTCCAAACCAAAGAGACTATTTTGAGAGCAGCCCGAACTTCACAAATTGAAATTGAAGGTATATCCCCGAAAATATTCGCTGATCTAGCCTCCTCAACTCTACAGAAACGAAAAGATCTCAAACCTTTGACAGAAGTATTAAAACAAAAAAACATTCCATACAAATGGGGATACCCATTTAAACTTATATACCAACAAAATGGCCTCACATATTCCATAAAACACCCGAACGAAATAGAGGATGCACTGATATACCTCCAAGAACACTCCAGAGAACCGACAGACATAGAAACACAAGATTCCAATGTTCTCAATATTGAGCACCATCAGGAGACCTAACCCCACCTGTACAGAAGATAAAGACTGTTTATCTGGAAAGAGAGCGAACAAGACACTGTAGACAATATTATTTACCTGAGTCCCCTTTTGGAAGATCACTCCCGGAGATTCCCGGAGATTTCCGGAGACCAGAGGCGATCTCTGAAATACACAAAAGAAAGAACTCATGAACTCCAATGAGAATTTACTTAAGTCTAAATAATTCAACGTTAAATGTTTATTAGTAAAGTTAAAAAAAAAAAAAAAAGAGAAAAGTAGATCTCCTAACATAAGATGTGAAGATATAATACTGCTTAAACCCAGGATAGTAATAGAAATAAGATAAGTGGGCTATATGGACTGACATCCCTGTCAGACACCAATCCGTGACCCCACAAATTGAGGATATCTCAAAAGGAGTGCAATAAACTGCTCTCCCTATATATATTGAGAACCTCATAATACTCCCACTTTGGGAAATAAGTTAAACCGTTTAGTTAGAAGTTATTATTTCTATACACCTCTTTCCCCTCTTAATCCTATTTTTTCCTAACCTTGTTCCTCTACCTCCACAGCAGAATAACCTCTCTTGATTACATCTTCAGCCGTAACCCAGGGTGTAGCCACTAAAGAACTCTCCAGGAAGAATCAAGATGTGTCCTGGACTCCACTCCGGCTCCTCCTCCTTTGACTTAAAGGTAGGCTCACACAATGTGAACGGTCTGAACACGCCACAAAAACGTACTATGGCCTTTTCAGACTATCACAAACAAAAAATGGACATCTTACTGTTACAGGAAACACACTTCAGTAAAACCTCATCACCGAAATTTCTCTCAAAACAGTATCCCCAAATATATCTAGCTAACTCAACTACCAAAACAAAAGGAGTGGCTATAGTAATAGCAAAACAGATCAAATTCCAACTAAAACAGAAAATAGCTGACCCAGAAGGACGATACATCATTATCACGGGATTTCTCCAAAACCAAATGACAACATTAGCATCGGTCTACGCACCGAATGCATCTAAACAGACATTTTTCAAAAGGTTTTTTGATAAGCTCACAGAGATTTCGGAGGGCAGAATCATAGTAGGGGGAGACTTTAACACTACATTAAATAACAACATAGACAGATCACGAGTCATTTTAGACCCCCCGACCCCCACCAACTTTGATAGAGATTCCAAAAGCCTGATTAAACACATAACAGATGAGGCACTAGTAGATATCTGGAGAGAAAAACACCCCATAGACAGAGACTATTCATATTACTCCAAAGTTCACAACACATACTCACGTATTGACTTTATATTCACCAAAGCGACACAAATACAACATGTTCACTCAGCTACGATTCACGATATCACTTGGTCAGACCATGGAATGATAGAAATCATATTCACCAAATGGGATCAAGTGAGAGGGACAGGGAACTGGAGACTAAATGAATCCTTACTTTTAGACACAGACACATACATTGAAGTCACCAAAGCGATTGAAGAATACTTTATACTAAATAACCCTTCGGAGACAACCCCAGCAATCTGTTGGGACGCTCATAAGGCCGTGATTAGAGGAATATTAATTAAACATGCCGCAAGACTGAAAAAGATTAGAGAAGGAAAAACCCAACAGCTTTCACTCAAACTACATGAGCTAGCAATAGAACACAAACGCAACCCGACCTCGGAAAACCTAGAGAAAATAAGAGATACAAGAACACAACTACTTCAAATACTTTCAGATAAAGCTGCATTGGTAATGCAGAAAACTAAACGCATATACTATGAATATGCGAACAAACCACATACAATGTTAGCCCGCAAACTTAAAGCTATACAAACCACACAAACCATACACGCCATACGAACATCAGATGGGACAATAACTAGAGACACACAACAAATCCTCAAAACATTCCACGCTTTCTATTCTAATCTATACGCAGCAGATAAAGCCCCAGATGCGATAATGGCAAGACATTCGGACTTTTTAACTAAATGGAACCCCCCTCCCATATCAGAAGAAAACCATAAAATGCTAGCTGAACCCATAACTACAGAAGAGATAGAGCAAGTAATTAAAGAAAGCAAAGCAAACAAAGCCCCCGGTCCAGACGGCTACACCGCCAAA
>JAMBMQ010000656.1:0-19758 GCA_024363595.1 Xenopus borealis | reverse complement strand
TGTGATATTGTGTATGTGAGATATTGTGCGTATGTGTGTGATATTGAGTATGTGTGTGTGTGTATGCGATGTGTATTGGATTTTACATTTGCTTTAAAATCATAAAATGTTGTATTTGGGTTTACATCACCTTTAATGATTGTGGGGCTCATTTGCTACATGCAAGGCAGGGTACAAAGTGCCAAAACCCTTTACGTAGAAGATTTTCTGCTGGTCTTTGTGCTGCGTTTGCCCCATGAATACCTTGGTGTTTGTGCTCAGGAGCTCTGTATTCATGAGGTGCAGGCAGGGGGTTGTACAGAGGCATAGCCCCTCCCATCCTCTACCTCTGCTCAACGTGACCCTGAAATCACCCCCTAAAGTGCAGGAATAATACATATCACACCATTAGCACAAATCATTCCTGTGTGCGACTCTCAAGTGTTAAGAAACAGAAGAAACTGAAATCAATGATTGTGATATTGTGTTATTGTTATGGGAAGAGAATGGGACGTCGGGACTCCCTCTGGCCTGAAGATCTAATTCCTCAGCTGTGATTGTCCTGAGACTCTGCTAATAGACTAGATCTCATTAGTCTACTGCCTGTTAATTGGCTGCTGGAGGAAAAGCACACACCTACCTTTCTTATGGAACTGCTGGTGGGATTGGCTGGGATACAGGGGTTTAAAGGGATTGTTCCCCTTTGAGTTAACTTTTAGTATAATGTAGAGAGTGATATTCTGAGACAATTTGCAATTGGTTTTCATTTTTTATTATTTGTGGTTTTATAGTTATTTAGCTTTTAATTCAGCAGCTCTCAATTTTGCAGTGTCAGCAATTTGGTTTCTAGCTTAAAAATTACCCTAGCAACCCTGCATTGATTTGAATAAGAGACTGGAATATGAATAGGAGAGGACTGAATAGAATGATGAGGAATAAAAAGTAACAATAACAATACATTTGTAGCCTTACAGAGCATTTGTTTTTAGATGGTGTCAGTGACCCCCATTTGAAAGCTGCAAAGAAACAGAAGAAAATTGCAAATCATTAAAAAACTATGAAAAATAAATAATGAAGACCAATTGAAAAGTTTCTTAGAATTGGCCCTTCTACAATATACTAAAAGTTAACTTGAAGGCGAACCACCCCTTTAACCATAGGAAATTGGGAATTTAAGGAGTTATTATTAGTGATGGGCACATTTATTCGCCCACGGTAAATTGTGGTAATTCGCCTCAGGCGATTAAATTTTGCGAAACGCCAGCAAAATTTCGCCTTGTGAAAATTCACCGGCGTCTCGTTTTGGACGCCGGCAATGGGCACCGGCATCCAAAAACGGACGCTGACGTCCAAAAACGAGACGCTGCAGTGTTTAACGAATATTTTGTCATTTGTTTTGCGAATTTCTCTAGAAATTCGCAAAACGTTTGCCGAAGTGAAACACCACTGATTCGCTCATCACTAATTAATATTATTATTATTAATAATAATAATAATAATGTATTTCTATATTCATGTGCAGGTATGGGATCCGTTATCTGGAAACCCATTATCCAGAAAGTTCGGAATCACAGAAACGCTGTCTCCCATAGACTCCATTATAATCAAATAATCCAAATTTTAAAAAAATATTTCCTTTTTCTGTGTAATAATAAAACAGTGGCTTGTACTTGATCCCAACTAAGATATAATTAATCCTTATTGGAAGCAAAACCAGCCTATTGGGTTTATTTCATGTTTACATGATTTTCCTGTAGATTTAAGGTGTGAAGATCCAAATTATGGAAAGACCCATTATCCAGAAAGCCCCAGGTCCCGAGCATTGTGGATAATAGGTCCCATACCTGTATTAGTTATGCTACAAACAGCATAGATAGGCCTTAAAATAATAGCAGATTTCTTGTGTTTCTGTTAGAGGGATGTCACATTGCATCACATTCTGGGCAAGGGCAGTGGGCGGGGCAGATGATGTTGGTGGTGGGCCGGTGATGTCTGGGGGAGGGCTGGTGATGTTGGGAGGGGCTTATGACATCATGGGCGGGACTGATGACATGGTGATCAGCAATTGATTGAGTTATCTGTTAGTTAGACATACCTCCCAAAATTTTCGGAAACAAAAAGAGGGGAAAAAAAGTTGGTGCAATTTTTTGACCATGTCCGTTTTTGCGGCCACACCTCCTAATTACCATGTTCATTTTACAAAATTTGGCAGGTGATGAAAGTTTGAACATATTTCTGCGATTTCGTGGTTTTTCAGTTATGACAGTTCAGCTAATGACGGTGAATTGCCCTTTAAACCGTTGTGTCTAACTTTTCCCCAAGGGACCTGTTATCTCATCTTGTTACAATTACTGATTTGCTTATCTTTTAATTATTAAAAAAGTATCTTCTGTGAACCTTATGGCAGTTCTGGGCTCTCTGTCAAAAGCCAATTAAGTTAGAAAGTTTTTTTCTGGCTGTTTAGAGCAGAGAAAAACTGGACTTTCCAGTACAAATGAGGGACTGCGGGTTGAGCTGTCAAAAGAGGGACTGTCCCTCGAAAATCGGGACAGTTGGGAGGTATGGACTATGATGTAGAGCAGTGATGCGCAACCAGTGGCTCGTAAGCAACATGTAAGCAACATTATTGCATTATTGCTTATTTTTGATTTCTTGACTTGGAGAAAAGGTTTGGTGCTGTTCTTAACGGCAAGGCCAGACGGGAAGATTCGGGGATATTCGATGCCTGGCAAAAACGCAGCGCCACATGTAAATAGGCGCAGGCGATTATTCATTAATGAGCTGGAAGGCAGGGGGAAGTGGTTCGGGGAATCTTCCTGTGTGGCCTAACCCTAAGGTGGCACATAGAGATCTACAATATCGCCAAACAAGAGGATCTTTCCCTGATATGCCCACATTGAGGTGCAGCGCTGGATTCGCCTGAACTAACGCACGCTGGCGCAAGAGTGCCTGCACACAAACGCCCGAAGCGTTGGAACAGCTCGACCTTGGTGCTCCCCGCAGAGCATCGGGGCAGCATGCCGACCCTAAAAATGTGGCCTCGCCACAAATCCAGGCCTGTTGAGATGGGCGATATTGGGCTGATACGAACGTGGGCCCTAGGGCTCAATGATCAGATCATAATGTATGGAATAGGGCAGTCACATAGTGGGACCGCATCAACAAACAGATGTGGTCTGCAATCCGATGGGATTTTTAACCCTGTCTGATTGACATCTGTCCCATTGGAGGGCCCCATACCCTGGCCAATAAGATGCCGACTCGGTCTGCCTGCAGTTTTTATTGGTCCAAGGATGGCCAGCTTTAGATTTACTATTGTTCTGTTGTTAGGCTGCTGGGTGGGGGGATGGGAGGTGGTGATATCACTCCAACTTGCAGTACAGCAGTAAAGAGTGACTGAAGTTCATCAGAGCACAAGTAAAAGCACAAGGTAAACTCTACATAGATCAGAGAGTAAACATAAAACTGACGGCCCTTATTGATAAGCTTCATTTGGATCATGGCAGCCAAGTGGTTAAAGCCACATGCAAAGCGGAAGTTATTGGTCTTTTTTCGCTTCCCGGTGGAGGAAATAGAACAAGAGGATATATATTATATATATATATATATATATATATATATTAAAGAGCAATTATAAGGAAGGAATTATTTGCTACATTGGAGAGCGTATTCCCGTGCGAGCGTCGGCCTGCAAATGAATATCAATAATATCTATACTCCCTTGAAGAAATAATTAGGCGACAAACTATTCGTGGACACGCACACAAGGCAGAGATAATCGCAGTCACTCAAGCAGAGTTTATTAATTGCTTGATTACTGGCCGAAACCCTTTCCATGCCGGCCCCCAGACAGTCACGCTCCCCTGCTCTGTGTTCCGGCGTTTTCGAGGAAAAAAAGAACCGGTGATGGAGAAATAGAGGAGTGGGGTTGTGTTTCTTGCCTTTCATTTGCCCGCGACTGATAGATGGAATTAGGTGCTGTTGTAGGAAGCATTGTGACTGCAGCAACTTTCATCTCTCACATCATATTCCTTAGCTAAACACTGGGACTCACTCAGATGAATTTCAATTCTCGGTGTAGCCCGGGGCCAAATGGGAAAAGAGGGGGAAGAACGTCGCAGAGGCGTCTCAGTTCTGCTTAGATTTAACTACTGATGCAGCTCATTGGCATATCAAGCAGAATACAGAATACTGGAGCATCCCCCCAGTAGCGCCTTTTTCCTTGAAACCTGCTCTTTTTCACCCAGATTCTCTCTGATGTAATCAGGAAAAATTAGAAGGGTGGAGAGTGATCGCGAACAATATGGCTGACCCTTAAAGGGAAACTGTCATGGGAAAACATTTTTTTTTAAAAAACACATTAGTTAATAGTGCTGCTCCAGTAGACTTCTGCACTGAAATCCATTTCTCAAAAGAGCAAACAGATTTTTTTTTTATATATTCAGTTTTGAAATCTGACATGGGGCTAGACATTTTGTCAATTTTGACTTGTGCCAGCACTTTAGGAGGGAACTGCTTTCTGGCAGGCTGTTGTTTTTCCTTCTCAATGTAACTGAATAGTACGCAGTGGGACGTGGGTTTTACTATTGAGTGTTGTTCTTAGATCTACCAGGCAGCTGTTATCTTGTGTTAGGGAGCTGTTATCTGGTTACCTTCTCATTGTTCTGTTGTTAGGCTGCTGGGGGGGGGTAAAAGGAGGGGGTGATATCACTCCAACTTGCAGTACAGCAGTAAAGAGTGATTGAAGTTTATCAGAGCACAAGTCACATGACTTAGGGCAGCTGGGAAATTGACAATATGTCTAGCCCCATGTCAGATTTCAAAATGAAATATAAAAAAATCTGTTTGCTCTTTTGAGAAATTGATTTCAGTGCAGATTTCTTCTGGAACAGCACTATTAACTGATGCATTTTGAAAAAAAATGTTTTTTCCCATGACAGTATCCCTTTAAAGGAACAGTTCAGTATAAAAATAAAAACTGGGTAAATAGATAGGCTGTGCAAGATAAAAAATGTTTCTAAAATTTTATGCAATTAAAGGCTGGATGTCTTTTTTGTTATTTCCTGTGCTAAATGGGCCGTACGGGGTAACTGTAGCCACTCCCTGTTTGGTCTGTGGGAGGTGGATTATTAGATTACAAGTGCACTGAAAATCCTCTTGCATGACAGACATTTACTTAACATTTACTGCAATATGGTGAAGGGAGGGGCTTGATTATACAGAGCTCATGATCTCTAGTTAGATTGTAGCGATGTGCAGTTTGGCCTGAAACCTGTAGGACAGCAGGTCAATCCATGGGTAAGGATGGGGGATTGGGGCTAAAATTTGGGCAACCATTGTGGTTGGGCACAAATCAGACTGGGGAAGTACACGTCTCTTCTGCTCCTGAAGATTCTCTGTCTGGGAACCATGGGGGTATATTTATCAAAGAGTGAAGTTAAGAGTGAAGTTCCACCACTAGAGGGAAATTCCGCCGCTCTCCATTCATTTCTATGGGATTTTTAAAAGCGTATTTATCAAAGGGTGAACTATCACTTCACCCATTGATGAATAGGCCTTTCAAAATCCCATAGAAATGAATGGAGAGCGGCGGAATTTCCCTCTAGTGGTGGAGCCTCATAAGTCAATGCAGAATTAGTTTACAGAGCAGGAAGGCACAGCTATGGGTTGGGTGCAGGTTAAGATCTGCAGGTTAGGGTCAGGGTGCAGGTTGAGTTTTTCACACATCACTATTAGACTAACTCATCTGTTTATAGGTATAGCAATATATATGCAATTCTTTATACTTTTATTAAAAGAATAGGCAGAACGTATTATATACTGTATTCTGTATTTGTTCACATACATAAATACAATTAATCGTGCCTCTTTTTGCCATTAAAAAAAATGCAATTTATCAATTCTAAGCACCAATGGATTTCCTTTTACCTTTACTTTTATCCGGTCCCTCCCCTGCAATGAGGATATTTTGTTCAAAACAAATCCCTCCCTTTCCCCAGCTGCAGCCTTTGTCAGACATTGAGATAAGGAGGAGCTCATTTTTCAGAGGGCCACACTGTGGACTGGTTAGTTGTTGAATTACTTTCTCCTCCTCCCACAATGGCTGGCAAGAACCAAAGGTAACGTGAAAGTGAAAGAGATTTCAGTTTCATCCAGAATGAGGAGACAAGAAATACCAACAAAGAGACCACGTGTGTATCAGCAATAGGATCAGGGGTAGGGATGCCACTATGGTCGCCACCTGGCTGGTATTTTACTGGCCTGGTTGGTATTTTTGATGGTTGATCCCAATTTTATTAATAGGAAAAAAAGATAAATAAATAATATTTTTTTCAAGATTTCACCTGGTCAGCCCAGGTTTTGGAAGGGCTGCCTGGGTGAAAAGCTCCTGTCCTGGATTTCCAAGTTAGGAAATCCAGAGAGGAAGTGAATGACATGCCGATCAGCCAATCTCTGATTCATCATCAGTCCCACACCTGATGTCACCCACCCAGCCTCCCCTCATCACCCACCTCGTCAGTGGCCTGCCCCTGTCTGTTTATGCCCAAAAAAAGGTGGCAACACTAATCAGGGGGGGTTACTATGTAGGACCCTGTATATAACAATGCAGATAAAAGTTCGGTGTAGTTATATTATAGAACTTTTCCTTTAATAATGAAACATACTATGGGGGAGATTCATCAAAGAGTGAAGTTCCGCCACTAGAGGGAAATTACACAGCTCTCAATTCGTTTCTATGGGATTTTTAAAGGTGTATTCATCAAAAGGTGAACTTTCACTTCACCCATTGATGAATACGCCTTTCAAAATGCCATAGAAACTAATTGAGAGCTGTGGAATTTCCCTCTAGTGGCGGAACTTCACTCTTTGATGAATCTCCCCTTGAGTATCCATCAAGCACCTAGTGCCCCCATGGAATCTATATTTTTAAATTTTTGCTTTGTAATTTGCACCAAATTAGATTTTTTTTTTTAAATTTGGACTATCCTGTTCATTTGTTATTAGATCTGCTTCTTTGTCTGTTGCCAAAACAAAGTTACACCTGGTCTGTTGTGTTCATTGTTTGATACATATTACATATTTGTCATAATAATACATGTTGATTAAGATTAGCCAATGGGAAGAGGTTATAAGGGGAAGGCCAGATATTCTGCTGATGGAGCCGAGAGAGTTGTTGTGCTAGAGAGTGAGCACCAAATAAAGGCTTAGAAGATCTGGCAACCGCAGAACAAACAGCTACAGATTTTATAAATAGATGTATTAAAAACAAAGATGGCGGTTACAACAGCAGCTGTCAACAAAAATAAAAGGGGATTCTGTAGCCTTTAAGCAAATCACAGTAGACTATGACAACACATTCCCTATTGGGGCGCAGGCCATAGGAACTGTCTGTGACTGTGTGATGATATCAGTATACAACTGTTGCATTTGATAGGATATTGTAGAGTCCTAGTGCCCAACGGGGCTTCCTTATTTAGAGTTGGACTAGGCATAACTGCTTAAATTCAGATCTGTGTCCCTTTGGTTTGGCGAGGTGTTTGCCTTTAACTGCAATTGTGAGATGAGAGGCCGCTACATGATATTTTATCTGGCACAAGCAGGTAGCACCCCCACCTCCCACTATAAAGGAGAGGCAAATTGAGTGAATCCCAGAAGAGCCCAGTTGGGGGTTCAGATGAGGAGTGCTGATACAGGTAGGACAGATATAGGGCTATGGTGGGAGCCAATCCCTCGCTTAAAGGATTATCAGCTGGGGATGAGCCTGGCAGATCAAACCAAAAGGAACACTCTCTGTAGTCTTAACACTTTCATCCCGTAAGCTCTTCTCATACCTGTGTTTATACAGTCTATGTCACCTTGTGTCCTTACATACACTCTCTCAATCTCACTCTCAATCGCTCTCATCTGGCTGCCAATGAATTCTCCGGATCTCTCTTTTTACATCCACCCAGGCAGGCGCCTTCCCCCTCACACCAATAAACACACAAATAACTGCACTCAAGCTGATGGGGGGTGGGGGAATAATGTAGTAAATGAGAAGGAAAGCTACCAAAACTGTTTATTGCCAATAGCAGGGATTCCCAACCTGTGAGCCACATTCAGAAGTAAGAGGAGTTGGGGAGCAACACAAGCAGGAAAAATATTCTTGGGGTGCCAAATAAATGCCATGATTGGCCATTTGGTAGCCCCTATGTGGATTGCCAACCAACATTGAGACTCTGTTTGGCAGTGCACATGGTTTTTATGCAACTAAAACTTGCCTCCAAGCCTGGAATTCAAAAATAAGCACCTGCTTTGAGGCCACTGGGAGCAACATCCAAGGGGTTGGAGAGCAACGTGTTACTCACGAGCTACTGGTTGGGGATCACTGGCCAATAGATTAACCACAATACTGCAAGCTATAACACTATATTTTGTGGAATGCTTTACTGTACATGAGTAAATAGCTCTAGAAGCTCTCTCTGTTTGTTTAAGACAGCAGCTGCCATATTAGCTTGGCGTGACATCACTTCCTGCCTGAGCCTCTCCCTGCTCACTCTGCTCGCTCTGGGCTCAGATTACAGCAGAGAGGGGAGGAGGAAGGGATAAAAGGGAGGGGGAGAGAGGTGCAAACTGAGCATGTGCAAGCCCTAGCCCTGGAGGTTGAAAGCTGGAAACAGGAAATCTTATACAGAAGCCCATGTGTACACAATCGATAGAAAGAAATTAACATCCAGTACATCTACCCTCCTGCTGGTGCTCATGGAAATCCAACTGGGGAAGGCTGTCAGGTTATAGTAGAGCTCTATATGGATAACTGGGGTGCTCCTTCATAAGTCCTCTTAACCATTCCCATATCTCTTCAGAGATTTGTTGTATTCTTGCTATATTAGTTTCTCACTCTGCTTAGCACAATCTCTCCTCTCCTTCTGCTCCAGCCTCTTCCCTTCCCCTCTCTCCATCAGTTTTCTCACAGCCATCGATCCACCTTATTGATTAGCACAAATGAATCTAAGTGATTTTACCAGAAGGAAAACTAAGGACACCAGAAAAATTGAAGCCAAAGAAATGTGATTATTAATAATAGATCCTGTTTTTATGGGGGGGTTGCTTTTAAAACCAAAAAGCATGTTCTATTTAACACAGTTGGAGGCAATCACCCCCGGGGAGCAATCTCACCCACAAGCTTTTATCTTCTTATGAAGAAGACAAATACAATATTCCTGACATTGTTGCTTAAGGGAATATTAATGGAAAAACTTATTTCTGAAAACAATTTAGCCTCCAGGATACTACCTTTCCATAAAGCTGAGGGGGGAAAAATGAGAGGGTGCATTAAGATGGGGTGCATGTGTGTTACCAATGAAATTAAGATGAGATTATACTGGAACCAATGGGCATTTTTTCTATTAAGGATACTTTTGTTGCCCATTGAGTCCCATAAAGCCCAAAGCTCTTCATTGCACATTGTGATTGGCTACGTGCTGATGATCTGGCAAGAGCGATGTTGCCATTTTTTCCACTTAGACTTTCCACAAGTATTTCAACGACCCGCGCTCCAATATTTGTAGTAAGATCGATTTTTATTCAAACATGTGCATCCAACGTTTTGGTCCACTTTTGGGTCTTTATCAAGGTCCTTAAGAGAAAGAGAATGTCCAGCCAATCAGAATAAAGGTTTTATGTTTCAAAATAACATGGGTGAAGTTTGCACTGGTCCACTTACCATTACAACTGCTGACTAGATGTCAAATACTGGTCTGGTACTGAGGGAATGAGAAACTTTGTTGATGGTTATGGGTTACTGGAGCAAGCTAAATGTTGCCCATGTTATTAGTCACCCTCTCAACCTTTTAATAGATAGACGTATGGAACCCACTAACATAGTTGTTAAGGCCAAAACTTTGTCCCATAAAAAAATAGAATTCAGTCTGTTCTTATACCTATCTGTTGTATCTGCCAGTGCAAGATCTTTATGAATCCTTCAGTTGTATTGTTTTCACCATACTTTCACTTGAACCCTCCTGCTGTGAGATTACTGGGAAAACATTAACGATAAAGAAGCTTCAGGAGTATTTATTGTATGTTTCCCCTCAAATTTATGCAAAATTAATCGTATCCCCCTTAAGCCCCTCTTCTGCAGTGTAAACAATCCCAGCTGGATCTTCCTTTCCTTGTAAGTGAAATCAATTCTTACTTTTATTAATAAAGAGCCAGAGATATCCATGTTCTCATATTTCTATATATTGTTAATATGTGCCAATATTTTTGGAGGAAAATAAAATAGCTGGGGGATATATTTACCATAAAGGAACCTGAGGCCCATGCCTAGGGTTGTAGATTTAGGGGGAAGCCCTTAACCCCCCCCCCGCTTCCACTGGATACTTTCCAAATCAATCACCTTGCTCATGTTCTTTGTTTGAAATTAATTGTCTGCAAGCAATTAGATGCTTTTCGGCTTTTAATATACTAGTGCATCACAGTGTATTATCTACCAATGCTTCTAGGTCCTTCTCTGTCAATGATTCACTTTTTTTGTATTCATGAAAAAGCAATGGTTAACAAACTGTCAGCTGGTTCATGGAGCTGGTCCTCTTTGGGGAGGGAGGCTGGGACAGTAACAAAGGGGCTAAGTTGAGGGAAATTTTGGGGAGACTGCATGTATGCCCTCCTAGATACACCTGGAAGTCCAACCTGAAGGTTTAAACTTAAGTTTTATTAAAGATTTTCATAAAAACAAGAAATGCAAACCCTCGATAATACAGTGTTTCAAAAGTAATTATGGTATCATTACATTTTTGAGCAGTGACAAGAAGATCGGTGGTTTTCCAGTTCCATATTAACACATGCTTAGAATTTCAAACAAGAATTTAGAGTAGAAGAGTAGAATAACAACAACTCGGAATAACAACTCGGAATAACAAGGCTCCAGAATCCTCCCATAATATAGAGACACATGCTATTCGGCGAAAAGGCAAAATTGTGTAGAAAATGGATTAAAATCAGGACACTAAATTTAGATATGTAACAATCGAACAACAAATGCTGTGTAAATAGCTAGGTGGAAACCCCAGAGTAATCAGATATTTATGCCTCTCAATCTTTTTTCCATATCTAAATTGAGAGAGGCTTGCAATAGGATGTGTTCTGTGTTTGGTGGTGAACAGTCTTTCCAATTGGAAACTATAGAATGCCTTGCGGCACAAAGTATGTGGGTAACATATAGTCTGTGGGTGTGTGGGATTAGATGTAGGTCGATATGAAGTAAAGCTAGTTGGGGGGAGGGGTGGATTGTTCAACCTATGTACTTTGATATTTCTGAAAACAACTGTGCCCAAACTGGTTTGATTATTGGGCATTGCCACATTATGTGAAGTAACGTGCCTACTTCTCCACATTGCCTCCAACAATTTTCTGAATTTCCTTTATGAAATTTATATAATTTATCTGGGGTGTAGTACCAATGTAGGAAAATCCTATGGAGTGTTTCCCAATGGGAGGAACATTTAGAGTATTTGGAAATATGTTCCGTGGCCTTCTGCCACTTTACCATAGTTAATTTGTAGTTTAATGCTACTGCCCAAGATTGTATGTGTTTGAGTAAGTTTGGTCAGTAGTGTTGCATGAGGTGACTATAACAAGTCGAGATTCCTTTGTTTGTTAGACGGCCTTTTTCAAAGAGGGAGAGTAAAGATTCAGGCCATGAGATCTTTGGGGAAGGGGAGCTGCTGATAAAGTGCCTCAATTGAAGATAGGTGTGAAATTCAGAGTTAGGAATGTTGAAAATATCTTTGATCTGTTGAAAACTGAGAACACCTGTAGGCGAACATAATTGTTGGATATTTAGGATACCTGCCCGGACCCAATTCTTAATATTTATGTTGTCTACTAGAAATGGAATGCTGAGGAGTGGGAATTGTGGTGAGGAAGCTAGGGAATTTTGTGTGGGAAGTGAGGTTGCAAATTGCCAAGCTTTAATTGTGGCTTGTAAAGTGGGGTATGGTGGGACTTTAACTTTATTATTTAGTTTCCAAGCTATCAAGATTTATTTTGGATCTGAGTTTAGGATTTTTGCTTCCATATTTGCCCAGATTGGTCTATTAGAGTCTAGCCACCAAGATTTAGATATCTCTAAATTGCTAGCGTGGTATAGTGATTTAAGGCAAGGCACATCTAAACCTCCATACTTTTTAGGGATAAGTATTGTTTTCAAGGCTATTCTATGTTTGGAATTTTTCCATAGAAAGGAGGAAACTATTGTTTGTAGATCTGATAGATATTTGTTGCTGATGGGAATGTTCAGCGTCCGAAATAGGTAAGTTATTTTACGGAGAGAGAACATTTTGAAAGCGGCTAATCTGCCCGCCCAGGAAAGTTGGTGTTTGGCCATATCTTGTAGTTCTAGTTTGATGTTATGAAGAAGAGGGAGATAATTTAGTTTGAATACATTTTTGGATTGGTTGGATAGTTTTATACCTAAATATTGTATTGTGTCTGTTGCCTAGGGAAATGGGAATTTCTCTTTTATAAGATGCTTTAAGGGGGGTGATATATTAGATCCTAGAATAAAGGATTTGGACTGATTAATTTTATAATAAGATGCCTGAGAGAATGCCTCCAAATCGTTAATTAAGTGGGGAAGGGATTTCAAGGGGTATCGTCGGCAAATAATCCTATTTTATGCGTGGCAACAGGGCAGGGTATGCCTTTTATATCAGGGTTAGATTTTATTTTGATTGCTAATGTCTCCATAATAAGTGTGAAGATGAGAGGAGAGAGGATATTTTAGTCTCTTGATACTCTTAACAATTTGGCTGAATGGTTGAAACACCAATGTTTTCTATATGCATGTAACCTTATTATGAATAATATGAGGAGCTCTGAACCTCCAAGGGGGGTTTGAACCAGAAAAGTTCAAGACTGCTCCATTAAAATGTACCAGTAAATGAAAATTAATGAGACAATGCTCCATGTTTACATACACAGAGACATGGCTATCGTTATATGTTTTTAAACAGAACAGATAAAAGTCCACCAAGTACAGACCTTTTAACCTTAGCCCAATTAGAGGATAATAATGACTTTCTGTACACAGCCCTTTAGCCAGTTCTCTAGTGATGTACAGAGTTCCCAAGAAGGGTCAGCCTTTGTTTTTCACTTTAAACATACATTGGGTTGTGTATCAGAAAGTCTTTACAAACCCACATAGGCCACATTGACTGCAGTTCAGCTTGTCATTAGAGAAAGCAAGAACTCTCATTTGACAAGGTCAGTTTCATAAATATAACATGTAAATGACTATGGGCACATTTGAGGGCTCAACAGGTTAGGTTTGCGAAGCCCATTGAATTCCCTGTTATTAAATTACCGTGTTTCAAGTTGGGGAAAGGGCTGAATATTAGACCCCCCAAATGGGATGGAACTTCATCAGATCTATGGGGGTGTAAATAAGGGGGTATAGATAGCTGTGAATGGGGTCAGGCTTCACACAAAATGGTCAATGTTTGGGCAGATCAGAGAGAGGTTTGTGGACTGGTATAGGGTGAGCCAAATGAGAGTTGCGGGCAATCAAGTGTAGAAGGTTCATTACAGGAATCCTAGCATGGCATGATGCACCAACAAGGATGCAAAAGCATGATGCATTTTTCTTATGGGCAGCTGCTCCACATTCTGTACAGTACTAATGTCTGTCTCCATTTCCTACTGCAGGCTGTTTGCTCTAACTGCCAACTATGTACACAGCACAATTCAATGTCCCGGCAGGCACATACCCATGCAGGTAAATCCTCACTCTATGGCTTTAAAGATGTTAAGGGAAGCACATTTTGAAGAAATTAATGAAATACTGTTTTGGCAAGAAAATTCCTAGCTTGCACTGAGCCACTCAGAGCCTTAATCAAACAGCATGCTGTCAGTGTGAGCCAAACAATCCTAACCTCTCATTTCCCAGCTTGAGCATCCAATCTCTCTCGCTCTGTTTCAGGCAACCTCCACGGCCATGGAATCAGCTGCAAGAAATATTGACACAATGTGCCAGTTCCATAAACCAGCAGTCTGGAAATATACCTGTGTATCAACTCGTATATGCGGAGGTTTGGAAACTTGCTAGTGTGATCATTATGAATCAGATAAGAAGGTAGCTTGTAATAACCATATACACGAGATCTTTAATGGACAGAGCATATTATATTCAGTTTATTTCAGAGATCTGGAATTTGTGGCTCTGGTATCAGGGTTGATCTGGCCTGAAGAGGTCCATAATATTGCCCAGTGAGCACCAACCATGGACATTTTCCATCAATCCTTTCCACCATAGACTTATAGGACACCTTTTCTGGAACTGTAACATATAGTTGTTGTGAGAGTGGTCCCTCAATGACATGTATTCTGGTGGGCCTTCTGAGTCCCAATTCAACACTGTATGGTATGGCATAGTGGGTGAATTTAAGGAGTGAGAAGAATCACCCACCAAATAGACCCCATCACCTTCCATGGAGTTGAATTGGAAGTATCTCAAAGTGCTCAGCACTGTGTCAAGTGTGAGGGTTAGGGGGCACTGTGGAGGCAGAGGTGGGAAGGTGAGTCCTTACAGAAGGGATTGGCTGAGCACACAAGTAGCAAACAGGAACAGGGTGAAGAGGTTGAAGAGTCAGACTGGAAGAAAGCAGGACAGGTGCAGACTGGACAGGACAGGACGAAGCAGCTGGAGTAGATCAGGAGCAGACTGGACAGGACAGGATGGAGTGGGCAGAGCAGATCAGTAGCAGACTGGACATGACTGGAGCAGGAACAGGACTTGAGCAGGAACAGAACTGGAGGGCAAGACAGACAGTACTGGATAGCAAGATTAGAGGCAAGGTTCAAGGTACAATGCTGGAGCAGGAGCAAGGTCAGGCAAGGCAGGACAGGAAAAAGGCAAGGTCAGGACTAGAGCAGAAACCTAGCTAGGGCAATACCAGAGTGCTAGGCCAATGCTCAGCCATTGAGGGTGAAGAGGGTTGGTCTGGGCTAGGGCTGCAAAGGACAGGTAATAGATAATGAGCCAAACTACTAACTGCTCACCTGGCTAAATGTTCAAGGCACCTAGCCAGTAACCCAAAGGCCCTGGCTTGAATCTCAGCAGAACCTGAGATTTGCTATTTAGCAAATGTATGCCTCTAAAAATGTCCCTCAAGGGACAACTTTTGGGTTTTTAGGCCAGTTTTAGGCATTTACTCTATTGAAGGCAGCAATTTTGGGCTTCTTGTAGCTCGTTGAAACAACAAATGCTGCCATTGATGATGCTACTGCTGGACTAAAACATTCACCATCCTCCAACAGTCTTCATATTTTTCTTTTGGGTTTTAGACAAAAGAAGGAGCTTGAAATAAGATAGAGTTTGGTCAGTGTCTCCTTTTGCAAAATTCTCCAATGAACCGAGCAAAAGCAATTTTATCTTATCTAGGGAAGCAACAACCAGGCTACCGAATGCAGTTCTGAACCAATATATTTTTGGGTTGACGCCTCATCGCTCTTCACATATATGAAAGCTACATTCACTATGGCTTTTCTATGGCAGATTGTTCATACTGGTATTAAGGGAATGCTTGGTACCTGCAACATCTTGCATGGGGGGTCAAAATTATAAAAAAAAAAATGAGTTTCAGAAAAGAATGCTCTCTGAGTCAGTCTATGGGAAGGCTGCATAATTTGAAAGGAGTCTATTATATTAAATACATTTTACATTTTGACAATTTCACGTTTTATGTCTTTACTTTATTACAATTCATTGAAAAAGAAAAAACATTTTTTCACCATCATTGATGAAGTGTATCTTCCACTCCATCTTCCCAATCCCCATTTTTAATAATTTTTTTCTGTTGGGAAATAGATTGAAATTAATGGACTGATGTCTATTCATTTTTTCTACTTTGTTGCCATGTCATGGATGACTTGTTAGCTCATCAGTACAGACATCCAAGTGTCAGTTCTTTGCCACCCCAGGCCACTTGATTCATTTTCTTGTGTTTCCGAACACGATGTGCACCCAAAAATTCTTGTTCTTGATTCTTATAAACTATGGACAGAGAACTTTTGGTATTCTCATATTCTGGTCATGACTGGAGGAGGTCAGCATCCAACTATGATACAGTTGATACAAGCTTTACAGTCCCATACTGTAGACCAGGCAGTAGACTGGCCCACCTGGATACCAAATTCCATGTAGGATCATGTGTCAGCTGGCCCTTCTACCCGTTCAACCTTTTGCCATGGGCATGCCCAGTACAGGTATGGGAACGTTATCTGGAAGAAAGATCTGAATTACAGAATGGCCATAGACTCCATTTTATCCAAATAATCCAATTCTTAAAAAATGCTTTTCTTTTTCTCTGTAATAATAAAACAAGGAGTTGTACTTGTTCCACACTAAGATACTAAGATCAATGTTTACATTATTTTATAGTAGACTTAAGGTAAGAAGACTCAAATTAAGGAAAGATCCATTATCAGGAAGACCCCAAGTCCCGAGAATGCCGGATAACAGGTCCCAGGTACCCTTGCAAGGTTGACTCAACGGTGACTATACATGTAGGGATCAAGTGGATCTCTCCCCGATATGCCCAGGTGCGTGATATTGGACTGATCCAATCATGGGCCCAATGATCAGATCATAATGGAAGCTATATGGAAGGTTAGATCCGGATCATAATGGAAACTACACGGGCGGTCTATACAGAGGCGGCTGAGATCCAATCAACATCATGGCCAACTTTCAGCCAGATATCGATCAGGGAAGCCCATTGAAGGGCCCCACACACGGGCCAATAAGCTGCTGACTTGCTCTATCAGCAGCTGTTATCGCCCTATGTATGGGGGCCTTGAGGTCAAAACTGTCCAATCAAGATGTGGACCTCTAAAACTTTTGTATGGCCACCAGACTGCTCCAGAGCTCTATTGACTACTTGGAAAATGTTTCCATTTTACTAAAACCTGGGCCTTACATGTGTTGTATAGAGAATACCTGGCTCGCTATATGAATTCAGCAGGACAGCACTGCTGTAGATTATACTGAGTACATTGTTTCCCACAAACTGTTAAATGAGTGTTACGCCATTTAGAAAATCTCCTGTTGGGCAGGAATTCAGTGGGCTCGCTCTATTGCATCCCCCTGTTCCACATCCTTTGCCCGGTCTCATGCTGAGCATCACAACAAGAGCTTTAATATAAGGTTACTTAGAGATACGGATTAGTGACAGAAAACTGATTAAGCCAGCCTAATTAATAGAACTTGCCTGGCAGCACCACTTACAGATAAGGTCTAGAGTGGATAATTAGAAGGGTATTCACTGTAGGTTTGCTGATAAGTAGCGAATCCTAAAGCAGGGAACAGTTTACGTTATATTTTTAGGGCAAATCTAGGAGCCTGTAAATGGACACAATGCCTGACTGAGCTCTGGTTGTAAGGGGGGGGGGGGGGGGGGGGGGGGGGGGTGAGACATTCCTATAAACATTCCTGAATAAAACGAGGGACTGATATAAGGCTTTCTCAGGAGGGAGATTTGGAGTAATGAGGTACTATCTAGGTCAGATGACTCAGGATGTCTCAGGGTGGGGGTGCCCTTGCTTTGCTGGATTACCATTTTATGTCTTCGTGTGGTTATTGCCTCGTATAGGATTTTCTTTGGTGCAAGTCTAATAAACACATTTTATAGTAGTTACTGGCAGTTTAAGACCCAAAAGTTGGCATTTGAGCATTTTTAGGCAAATCACTTACTATGTTAGAAGGGTAACATTTTGGAGGCCACCAATAGATGTTTTTTTATTGAAGAACATTCCAGCCTAAAACTTTGTTTGCCAACTACAGCTGCCTAGTCTGATATTAGCCCACATATTAACCTCTTCCCTGCCCAACTGAGCATATTTATGAAGTTTTCTGGGAATAGAAGAGTGTTCCACCCATAGCCCGTAGCGGCCAACCAGCATTTAGCTGTGACTGAACCATTGCACTTAGATATATGAAAGGAAATATCCAATTGGCTGCTAAGACTCATGACTGCCAAACTCTTTGACAATCCTTTGATGGGATGGTACAGCTATGGATGATGAGACAGATTTAGGAACAAAATAGAATGTCATGCTGTGAAGCTGTTAAGATTAATGGCATATAATGCTGGGCTGAAGGAAATAGAGCAAACAGGAGAAAACAGTACAGTCAGTAGGAAAAGTCTGACAAGACATTCCTTTAAGTATATCAACAAAAGCAAAACCCGAACAAAGAGAGAACCAAAGGGAGGAATGGTTCTACTAAAAGCTGAATTGTGCAGATAAAATTGGAGGAGTCTAAGTTATTGTCAACAACCTAAATAATGAATTCCCCTCCTGTAGAAATGAAATCAGTTGTGCTTTACTGCAGTTAGTGAAAGGAAAATGAAAATGTACTGTAGTTTTGCTAATGGGCCGAGATTAGATGGGGTCAGACTTACAGGCTAAGGAGAGACTGTTTGCACTGCAGAAGAAACTTAGGGGAATATATGATCATATTGGATGAAGTAGAACTACCGGCAGGGATGTGGTATCTTGGCCATCATGGTTTGTGCCCCAACACATAGGGGTAGGGGAAAAACCTACAGATGGAGCAAAGTCAGTTTTGACAATATCTTATCATATAAAAAGAGTTTGTTCTTTTTTTTTATTGTTTCTGCCCCTGATGAAGACCTTAATCGTCGAAACGCGTAGTGCCTATATTGATGGGGCCTATAATTTTTGTATTTTTTGCTTAATGTAATAAACTATTTTGTTAATTTTGGAGTGTGCAGTCTTCATCCTTGGAACGTTCCTTAACCTTTGGTGACTCTATTGGGGAGTCCCGTAAGTACTGCACCTCACCTTTGTCTGATTTAGTTCCCCCCAAAAAGCTTATCTGTTCCACTGGACCCCCTATACCACCTGGGCCCCTCACAGGGTCTGCTTTTAGGAGGTATATGATAATATATTAATATGTATATGCAATAGAATTGAATATTGCTGTTTCAAGTATTAGGTGCCTTCTTTTTCACTGTTGTCTCACTGGGGTGCTTGAGCCATGTTGGCGTGGAAGTCAAGAAGATGGGTGGGTGATCTTGGCCTTGGGTGCCTGCACCTTTATACCCAGTTTTGCCCTTGATATAAATTAAGTGACACAGTGAGTCAAATATCAAGATTAAAGTACAGGTATGGGACCTGTTATCCAGAATGCTCAGGACCTGGGGCTTTCCGGTTAATTGATCTTGTCATAATTTGAATCTTCATACCTTAAGTCTATTAGAAAATCATGTAAACATTAAATAAACCCAGTAGGCTGGTTTTGCTTCCAATAAGGATTCATTGTATCTTAGTTGGGATCATGTTCAAGCTACTGTTTTACTGTAATAGGCACAACGTTTGCCCAGGAGCAGTAGCCAATAGCAACCAATAAAATGTTTCCTTTTAAACAGGTGACCGGTAAATGCCACCTTCTGATATTCTCCAAAAGGTTTGTTTATGTCATTGCAAGAATGAGACACAAGTGCTAGAACAGTATCATATTTTAATATTCTGTTACATTATGATATTATTATAATATTATCATAGATAGTGATAGGCGAATTTATTCGGCAGACGCGAATTCCCGCGATTCGCCACCGGCGAATAAATTCATGAAATGCCGCGAAAATTCGCCTGCCGAAAATTCACTGGCGTAAAAAAAAACAGTCTTTCTGTCAGTCTATCTTTCTACCTCTCTATCTATCTATCTATCTATCTATCTGTCTGTCTGTCTGTCTGTCTGTCTGTCTGTCTGTC
>JAMBMQ010000654.1:7396-20953 GCA_024363595.1 Xenopus borealis | reverse complement strand
TTTTTTTTTTTAAAGTAACTTTGATACTTTATTATTCTATACACCGCTGCAGTTGAAATTATGAAAATTTGCATTCACAAATGTGTAGCATCCAACCATAGTAATTAATAAAAACGAATGGGAAATGGAGAGACATAAAAAGGGATAGAAGAGAACTGGAAAGCAAATTAGAGAGAGGCACAGCATCAGAAAGAAGGAAAGGTGAAGACATAATGGTAGAGGGGAAATAGGGTGAGAAACGGAAAAGTGAAGTGAAGAAAGATAAGTTATGTTTCCTTATTTATTTCAACAGAAGAATATGCTTTCCAGTCCCTTCTGCTCTATTTGTTGCATTGCTGCTCGGATTATGTTCTCGGCTGAAGATAAATATTTGCTTTGGGCCAAAGTTTCTAAATATAGGTGTATGAGCCAAATGTTGTTATATGTACCTGTACTTGTTTATGTTGCCAGCCAAAGTGACATGTGATAGTTATAACGTCTTCCAAATTTCAAAGGTCAGTTGTGGGTTTTGGTTCTCTTGTCACAAACAAAGTATGTTCTTCTGCTCACCTGTGTATCCTGAATTGCAACACTGTCTCTGAAACCAACAACCAGTGGATGTTTTTATGACAATGCAGATGGCAAACTCTTATTGGTGCCTTCCTCAGACCAGGGCAGCAGAAGATCAATAGTGAAGTATATTTTATTTTGCTAAAGATCCCAAATTCATGCACATTTCAAAGTGCTGACTCTGTAAAAGTTGTAGCCACTGGACTCTGGAATATTGAAATTGCATTCTTCCAAGGGATGAATAATGCTTCACTGGTAGCCTGATGGATGAGTCTTGGTTTGGAAGATGCCAGGCACAAATGTTACCTGCCTGAATGCATAATCCCAACTAAAGTTTGGTGGAGGAGAAAAGATGGTCTTGGAACTGATTTTAGTGCTAAATGAACTGCAATGTATGAAGAAACTAAGACAGCATACAGACTCCAGAGGTCTTACTATAAACGAATTGTTTAGAATGTACATCTGAAACTACTTTAACTGAGTAATAAAGCTAAAATGGTTATTGAAGGGTGAACCATCTAAGTTATTTGTCACTAACTATGGGTCTTCATTTCCAGGGGAAGCATTTAATCCTCTCAATGTACTTGGTCGAGCAGCAAACAACATTGTTAACCTTATGGTGTTTGGAAAACGCTGGGACTATGAGGATAAGACAATGCTCAAACTGTTCAATATCATCAATGACATTTTACTCTTCCTCCGATCCCCATTAGGAGTGGTCAGTATACTTGCCTGATCTTTGAATACTTTATCAAGTCAGAAAAATAGTTGTAAAATGTATTCTAATTGTGAAAAGGAGATAAATACAGTGAGCAAGCCAAACAGTCTCAGCAGTCTCTTTAAAAAACTACTAAGCCTTTATTTTTACTGGAAAAAATACTTATTTTATTTCAGGAGTTTTAATTGATTCTGTATGCTAGATACAGTTGTGCTCATAAATTTACATACCCTGGCAGGATTTATGATTTCTTAACCATTTTTCAGAGAATATGAATGATAACACAAACACTTTTCTTTCACTTATGGTTAGTGGTTGGCTGAAGCCATTTATTGACTATGGGGTGCCGTTTGTCCCAAATACATTCTGTATACAAAACTATCCCTATCCCATCCACAGAATGAATGTCTCTCATGGTATATTACTATTTCTGACCATATACACAGATAAAAGATATGCAAAAGACTTATTTCAAATATATAACCTCCATGTAACAGACACACTTATATGCAAAGTTACTTACAGAATGAATTATGCCAAACTTAAATGACAAAATAGATATTTGAGACAGAAAGCAAGATTTTATAGTACAGGATTAGGGTTGCCACCTTTTCTGGAAAAAAATACAGTCCTTCCTATATATTTATCATTTTCCCCTATTAATAACATTGGTATCGGCCATCATTTTTACCCACCAGGCCGGTAAATTACCGGTCAGGTGGCAACCCTATACAGGATTCATTCTTTTGACAAAATTAAAGTTTTGTTTCACAAAACAGATAAAATAACCATTCTGTGAAGCAGTACTGTCAGTTACTTTACTGAACCAATATGAGCAAAGCTTACTGGCCTGCTTGTGTGGCCATTTTGGTGACTGGCATTCCCGCTGTTTTGCCATTGTCTTATAAAAAGAGGGACAAAAAAATGTGCGAGCATAGCATGGCAATTTTTGCCACGCCCATGTTTGTGGCCACACACCCCTAATTACCATGTTTGTGTTACAAGATTTGGCAGGTTATGAAACATATTTGAACATATTTCTGCAATTTTTTCTGTTATTAGTAGTGATGGGCGAATTCGCGGTGAATGGACGCCTGCATCCAAAACGAGACGCGGGTGCGTTTTGCAAATTTCTCTCTGTTTCACAAATTTCTACTCGAAATTAGTGACATTTCGTGAACCAAAATGCCCCAGATTCGCTCATCACTAGTTATTAGTTTTTCTAATGAAGGTGAATTGCCCTTTAAGCTGTAAGTCTAACTTCTCCCAAGAGAGATTTGCTTATCTCAAAATTATAAAAAGTTAAAAATAGTTGCACCTGGTGGCTGTTCTGGGCTCTCTGCCAAAGGCCAATTAAGTTACAAACTTTGTTTTTTTTCTGGCTGTTCATTGCAGAGAAGGTCTGGAATTTTCAGTACAAATGTGGGACTGGGGGTTGAGCTGTTAAAAGCGGGACTGTCACATTGAAAACAGGACAGTAGGTATGTGATCAGTCCCACATTTTGGCTAAACATATGATGTAGTAGGAGAACTATAGCTAAGCACATTATTTAGAGAGAGCTAAAAGCTAACTGGTACAAGATTTAGAGCTATTAGGAGACACTGGAGCAGGGGTCCCCAACCTTTTTTACCCGTGAGCCACATTCAAATGTAAAAAGAGTTGGGGAGCAATATAAGCATGATAAAGTCCTTTAGAGTGCCAAATAGGGGCTGTGATTGGCTATTTGGTAGCCCATGTATGGACTGGCAGTCTACAAGCCACTGTACCTGGCACTATACTTAGTTTTTATGCAATTAAAACTTGTTTTCAAGATTGGAATTCAAAAATAAGCAGCTGTTTTGAGGACCATAAGAGCAACATCCAAGGGGGTGGAGAGCAACATGATGCTCACGAGCTACTGGTTGTGGATCACTGCACTAGAGCCTAAAATCATATATAAAATGTATAAGTTACTCATTGAAGGGATATTAGCCCTATTATAATGATGTTACAGTTAGGCTGCAAGATAATAAGTGTGACAAACTGGCTGCTAGTGGATTAAATCATTGTGCTGTGTTAGTTCCAGGCCTGTTTTTGTGGAGTGGCCACCTAGGCCCGGGCCTAGGTCGGCAGGATTTTAGGGGCGGCATACTGCCTAACCACACCCACATTGGTTCAGAAATTAAAATTTCCTGTGTGCCAGTTCCCATTGCTCTGTCCTGATGATGAAAATTCGAGCAACTAAAAGGGAGGGGACAGGGGCGACAAAAGACAGCGGGCCTAGGGGTGCTAGGTAAATCCGGTCAGTCAAGCACAGTACATTTATTACAACATGGCAGGTGAGTGTGGCTGCTTCATGTTTCCTCTCAGCTTAGACAGGAAGAGGGAAACAGGAATATGACTCATACGACAAAGGCAAAACAGCAGGAATGCCCTTAACCAAAATGTCCACACAAGCAGACCAGTAAGCTTTGTTCCTATTGGTTCAGTAAAGTGACTGACAGTATTGCTTCACATAATAGTTATTTTATCTGTTTTGTTAAACAAAACTTTAATTTTGTCGAAAGATTGAATCCTGAACTATAAAATCTTGCTTTCTGTCACAAATATCTATTTTGTAATCGATTCAATTATTTTGTCATTCAAATCTAGCTTGGTATGCACTAGTTAGTTACACTATTATATATTCTATCCAATTTTTTTTAACATAATTCATTCTGTAAGTAACTTTGCATATAAGTGTGTCTGTTACATGGAGGTTATATATTTGTGAGACAGTTTGATTTTTAAAATGTACAGAATGGAGTTTGTAATATAATGACATTCTTTTGTGCGCTAACAATATTTTGTTCTCATTCTTTAATAGAAGTATCTTTTGTATATTTTTTATCTGTGTATATGTTAGAAATAGTTATATACCATGAGAGACATTCATTATGTGTATCAGGGATAGTTTTGTATACAGAATGTATTTGGGACAAACGGAACCCCATAATTGTCAAACAACTGTGTTTATTCTTTTTAAATCATAGTCACTATATAAACTACCCAAATGACCCTGATCAAAAGTTTACATACCCGGGTGATTTAGCCTGATAACATGCAATCTAACTTGACACAAAAGGGTTAGAATGGCTATTAAAGGTAACCATCTTCACCTGTGATCAGTTTGCTTGTAATTAGTTGGTGTGTATAAAAGGTTGGTGACTTTCTGGACTCCTAAAAGACCCTTTCATCTGATGTTTTTTGGATTCTAACTCATGGGGAAAACAAAAGAATTGTCAAAGGATCTGCGGGAAAAGGTAGTTGAACTCTATTAAACAGGAAAGGGATATAAGAAAATATCAAAGGAATTGAGAATTACATCAGCAGTGTTCAAACTCTAATTAAAAAGTGGAAAATTAAGGGTTCTGATGAAAACAAACCAAATAAAACTTAGATTTCAGGTACGACTGCCAGAAAAATTGTTCAGATGCGAGGAAAAACCCACAAATAACTTCAGGTGAAATACACGACTCTCTGAAAAAATATGGTGTGGCTGTTTCAAGATGCACAATAAGGAGGCACTTGAAGAAAGATGGGCTGCATAGGAGTGTATATTGTGTCTTCTCAGTCCCCTATACAGAGTACTGTATAATTTTTTTCTGTTTGGGGGGTGGACTGAGGTTTAAATTAATTTCCAAAGTTACTAAATTCATTCTGTACTCCATTGCCATAATTTCTACCTTGATTTACCTTAACATAAGTCATTATGCTATTACTTTTTTTAACAATAAATGACTAGATTTCAAATTCACTTCTTTAAAATCTTCCTTGCATCAAGTAGTTTACCTTAATGAAACCACAGCTCTTTTCTAAGGGCAGAGCCACAACTGGAGATTCAGGCCTTTTCTTCGGACAAATCTCCCTGAACTGCATTCCCGCTGGCTACAGTCTAAATCGCTGGCGAGATGGCACTCGGAGCACATTGTTTTTTCAAAATTGCTTCACAAGGAAATTTTGGGCCACTTTGGAAAACGAAGTACTCCGAGTGCCAACCCACCATTGATTTATATTTTAGCCGGCGGGAAGACAGGGGAGATTAGTCACACGAAGAAGAGGCGATTTATCGCAAGTTGTCGATTCTCCCCGAATCTCTGCGTGTGTGTCTGCCCTACAGCAGTGCCAGCCACTTTTGAAAACAGAACAGGACATCATTCTGTCTCCGTCTTCCCTTCTGTAGACATATGCTGCGTTTAACCAGATAATGAGACACCTGCCTGGACCACACCAGAAGATATTCCATGAAAGTGAGATTGCAAAATCTTTCATTAGAGAGCAGATTAATTCTCATAGGAACACACTGGATTCTGATTACCCAAGGGACTATATTGACTGCTTCCTCATCAAAGCTGATCAGGTAAATCAATATATTTGATGTAACTCCCAGTAAAAAGATAAGGTTCCTATTAGTTCCCGCTTCCTAGTAAAATGTCCCCAAGCAATCTACCTATGTTTGCTGGGCAAAGCAGGCTGCGATCCTTCAGTATTGCTGGCAATATCGCCTGAAATGGTCTTTTTAGTTGATGGACACATCAGGCATTTTAAACGATCATTTTGAGACAATTGTGGTCTTACGATAATCATTGGATCTTTCAAAAATCTTTACGTCTATGGCCAGCTTAACTCTACATGCAGGATTACTACTGTTTCATAACAGACTATATTCATTCTTTTGTAGTATTGTAAAGAAACATTTCTTACTTGATTTTACCAAACAGCCCCAGAACCCCCACCCCCCTGAATTGGCAGCACAGAAGGAGTTGGATTTCAACAACCCAAAAATGTGCCACTGGTAGCTTAATCACTTCATGCTGATAAAGGAGCCATCACAGTAAACCAGCAGATATCATGAGAACTTTTATCAGAAATGTTCTGTGTTAGATGACATGTAGTTCTGGAGTAGGTTCCCTGCTAATATTTCCCGCACATGTTGAAGATATTTTCTTCTGTAGGAAAAGGACCTGCACTCAAGTGAATTCATCCAAGAGAATCTGGTGAACACAGTTTTTGATTTCTTTGTAGGAGGGACAGAGACCACTACAAACACCCTTCAGTTTAGCTTGCTGGTCATTATAACATACCCCCATGTTCAAGGTGAGATTGCAAATAATGTTTTGGTGATGGTAAAAATATTAATACATTAAAGGCATAAGATAATGGGAGAATGTTGTATTTCCAGCCCGAGTTCAGAAGGAGATAGACAAAGTAGTTGGACCAGATCGACTGCCTGGTATAGCAGATCGAGTACAGTTGCCATACACTAATGCCGTTATACATGAGATCCAAAGGTTCTTGGACCTTGTGCCACTGTCGCTTCCTCATATGGTAACACAGGACACAGTATGTAGGGGTTTCAAAATCCCTAAGGTGAGATGTTTTATCCAAAACAACATGTTGTTTTTATGTTATATAGTGAAATGAAGCTAAATAGTTGATAATCATGAAGTGATTTTCAGAAATTTCATTTAAATATGAAAAATATATGGCTTTTCACAGTCCACTTATTTTTGGGAATATTCTTTTGGTGGGCTGCAATCATAAACACTATGGTTTTGGGGGTAAACTTACTGTTATATGGGGATTTTTGAGGTAATTCTTTGAATTTTGGTATTGTACTGCTGTGGATTTAGGGTTGCCACTTTTTCTGGAAAACAATACCGGCCTTCCTATATATTTAGCTTTATTCCCCTATTAATAACATTGAGATCAGGCATCATTTTTACTGGCCAGACCAGTAAAATACTGGCTAGGTGGCAACCCTGTGTGGCTTCCTTGTTTATACAACTCAAGAATCGTCATAAAATTATAAATACATTTTTATGATTTTATTCATAATTTCAGACCTGGCTTTGTTGCAAGCCCACAAAGGATCAGGCCTAGGGTGCACAATTTATATTATTATAATGCAAATAATTGTTAAACCTTGAAACAGGGAACCACAGTCGTTCCACTAATTGGCTCAGCCCTATGGGACCCGGAACAGTGGGAGACACCAGAGGAATTCAATCCTGAACATTTCCTTAACCAGAATGGAGAGTTTTATATGCGGCCAGCGTTCATACCATTCTCAGCAGGTAGAATTGTGCTAATAATCATTTCGCTTGTTATAAGTCTTTGAAGCACACATAAAGAAAATACTGCAAGAGTGATAGTAGTTGTATTACCAGCAATACTGGGCTAAGTTGCTCTTTCCTGCCTCAACTCAAGATACCTAATGTAAAAACTTGCTTGGAGAACCAGGGACCTGGTGTTTCTGTGCTGTCTGCTTACCACCGTACTTTGCAAGCACACGGCTAAGCTCTTGGTTCATTCCTAGTACCTTCTTTTTAATTGCAAGTAGGTTTGGCTTGTTTCACCTGTTACCAATCTGGCCATAGGTGATCTGCGTAAGCCATTAAGCTGCCTATAAAACCCCCTACTCTGCACTGACTCATTGCCCAACGTAGGTCTATTTCCAGATCATTCCTGGGTGTGATTCTTGTCAGATTATCTGTTCTTGACCCTTGCCTGTTTTGACCTTTGCTGTATCACTGCCTGAACTGATTTTTGCCTGTTATTGACCATTCCTCTGGATCCCAACTTGGTACAGTGTTACTGTTTGGTTTTGACTCCGGCTTGTTTATCTTGACTATGCTCCTGGCTTTTGATTCTGTCCTGTACTGTACTGATTGGTACTGACCCAGCATGTTCCACAACTACGCTCTCTGTTCTCCATCTTTCCTCTATATGTTACGGTTTCCTTGTCTGCCCAGAACTTCCCCCTTTAAGACCTGGTAGCATCCAAGTAGCGGAGGGCTCCTCCAGTTTTTAGAGGCAGAAGTGCGAGCCAAGACCTGGACCATAGGGTTAGTTCTGGGTTTTGGGATACAGTATGTGACACCTGCACATACTTATCTAATCTAAATCCCTGGCCTAAGGCTTAGTCCAGACGGGGAGATTCGGGGGCGATCCGTCTTCTCGCCGCGACGAATCGCCCCCGAATCTCCCCGAATAGCTAGGCACCGGCATAGCTTGAAAACGCCGGTGCGTGTTCACACAGAGTGGCGCGATTTTTAAAATCGCTCCAAATTGCCTGGCGAGGAAATTTGGAGCGATTTTAAAAATCGCGCCGCTCCGTGTGAATAAGTGCAGGTGTTTTCAAGCTATGCCGGTGCCTAGCTATTCGGGGGCGAGAAGTCGCCAAGCGATGGATCGCCCCTGAATCTCCCCGTCTGGACTAAGCCTAAAGCCCAGAGCTAAGCCTAAGATACTTAAGCTTAGGCTAAAATCGAAGAAATCATAAAGGATCTGCCTGTGCCATCTTCATCTGCTTGCAGATAAGTAGAATGGCAATCACAGAATAGAGTTACTCACGTGGATTGCTTAGCCTGATTAGATCAACTACATGGGCTACTATACGGCACTCTTCATCAAATTGGCTCATATCATTTTTTTATAATTGATTTTAATAGTGTTGTTTAAAAGTAATAATAAAAAAATTCAAAACCTTTAAATTACTAAAAGTAGTAACTAGATGCACTGCTAGAACCAACCATTTAATGTGTGAAATTAAATAGATGAAGGCCATGAATTTTCTGCCATGTGTAGTCTAGCTAATCTCGTCATTATATGTGCTGTTTTCGCAATTTTTAATTGAAAGTCTGAAGACAACCCCAACAAGTAAACGATAGCCAAAGAGTAACAGAAGATGACGATCCAAAAAGATAGAGCATGGTTATGAAAAGGATATTACACACACTTCTCTCTCATTATCAGACTTAATCATGGGAAATTGCTTTCCTTTGCATATATATCTGTATACTTAACAATAAGGGGGTTTCAATAGCAATCTGTGGGTTCTGGTATATAATTATCATATACTGGGAAGTTGCTTAGAATTACATGTTTCATTAAGCAACAAGATTTGTTGGATGGTGTAATATAATTGCAGGGCATGATACCCACTCACATTATTGTACCTTACAGGAAAGAGAGTTTGTCTGGGAGAAGGGCTGGCACGTATGGAAATCTTCCTCTTCTTCACTGCCCTGCTCCAGAAATTCACAATCAGAGCTGCCAATCAGACTGATACATTTGATCTGAGGACTCTGAGAAGGGCCTTCCGGAAAAAGGGGTTATTCTTTGAAATGAGAGCCATTCCTAGAACCTGCACTGTGGAAAACTGATATAATTAAAAAAGTGTTGGACTGGGAGACAAGGGGTCCACCCAAAAACCTTAGACCAGGGGCCCACTCTCAGTACTATTATTCTTCATCTCCTCAATTATTATTCTTCATCTCCTCAATTATTATTCTTCATCTCCTCAACCTCTATTGTCCTAGTTTGTTTAGGACTATAATCAATTATTCCATCTATTTAGCCTCTTTGTTCTCATAGAAATAGGGAATGGCCATGAAATAGGCCAAAAGTTTAGCAGCATGAGGGCCCCTGACACCTTGACCTACTGACACCTTGGCCCATCGGGAGTTTTCCTGGTTTTCTGGTGGGCCAGTCCAACACTGAATTAAACTGTATATCTGACAATATATTTAGATCTAAAATTAAACAGAATCTGACTGAATCTGGTATCTATGAAACTTAAATAGCTTTAACTGTAAATTTAATTATTTAAATTTAATTTAATTAATAATGTACAACTTAAGGTCTAGTTAAAGCAAAAGGATGTTAAAAGATTTTTTTTTTGTAAAGCACAATTTTAATAGAATCTTTAAAGGGATTTACAGAGCATTAGAAATTTACTGGCAACTACATTGCTCCCAAATTTGTAATACCTGGTGATTTACCACATGGGCCTGTCTAATACAAGGCAGGTTGCAACCTTACCTGTGTGCAGCTCCACTAAGCAGAACTAAAGAATTTCACCCAGAATCCACTCACTGTAGCAGCATACAGACCGCTGCCGCTGTCAGAGGAACTACATGAAGGAGAACATTGGAGTGCATCTGTGCCCTTAGACTAAGCAAAATATTAACTGGTAGAAGTTATTTGATATTTTTTCATGGTTTGCCGTTTTTTGTCATAACATTGTCCTGAATACCGGACAGGTGGAAACCCTAGTAGAAAGAGGGAGACATCCCTCTATGTTGTAGAGTTAAAGGAACAGTAACATCAAAAAATTTTTTTTTAAAAATTCGTTAGTATACAACGAAATAAGAACACCAACACAAATTACATTTTAAAATAGCAAAGCCTTTATTAAGAAATAACTTACAGAAACTCTACTTCCTGTCCTCTTCAGAAAAGGCAAAAGGGCGACCATCCATTCTGCTGCATTCGATTTCTCCTCCTTGGCTCCCCTCTCCCTCGCTCCTCCAGCTCATGCCGCTCTCACCGATGATCCGGGACTGAGCACCAACTCCTCTCAGCAGGCTTTGCTATTTTAAAATGTAATTTGTTTTGGTGTTTTTATTTTGTTTTTACTAACGAATTTAAAAGAAAAAAATTTTGATGTTCCTTTAAAGTTTGTTTTCAAACTCAGCATTTCCAGAAATGCAACATTCCATCTTAGAATTACACAGTAATTGCACACTCCACAAACAAAGGAAAAATATTGTGCCAGAAACTGGAGGTGTAAAAGATATGTGAAGTGCAACTAGGAAATTAGTAAACGGTTATGGTATTTGGTTACAAGTATTTGTAAATGCATTGTGTGTGGTATTTTGCTGGTATTTCTGCACCCAGGTGAATGCCTGCCATTGTGGCCTCTGATTGTAAATGCACTGCCCGACTAAATTATGGAAAGGCTGTCTCCTATAGACTCAATTTAATCCAAATAATCCAAATTATTAAAAATTATTTCCCCTTTCTCTCTGTAATAATAAATCAGTAGCTTGCATTTGATCCAAACTAAGATAAAATGAATCCTTATTGGAAGCAAAACCAGCCTATTGGGTTTATTTAATGTTTCCATGATTTCCTAGTAGGCTTACTAGGTATGAAGGTCCAAATTACGGAAAGATCCATTATCCAGAATACCCAATGTCCCAAGCATTCTGGTCTCATGCCTGTACTTTACTATATTCTTATATTATTAAGGCATTTTGCCATCTTTCCTTTAGAGGACAACTTGTTTACAGTTAGAGCCAACAACCTGTCATTGGTGCTTAGTTAAGCTGGCTATAGATGTGCAGATATATCCTTATGTCTGATGAATCAGACGTTGTAACCCCCTGACCTGCCATTATATCACAGACAGCAATCGCAAGAAAGTTATGTCAGATAAACAGTAGTGACAGCCCCCATTGATGTTGTCAGGTAAGCAATACATGCAGAGATCTTATCAATAGCCAATATAAATCTTTTAACCTGTCTGATTGTCATGGCATAAAATGACTGATATAGGCAACTTAAATATTCCCATGTATGGCCCCACTCGGCGGAGTTACCTGAAACCTTTCGCTGCTACACTTCTGTTCACAATGTGCATCTTGGTGATTTTCAGGCAGACACGTGCACCCTGCAGTAGAAGTAGGGTCGCCACCTGGCCGGTATTTTTGATGGTTGATCCCAATGTTATTAAAGGACATGTCAACCCTTTTCACAAAAATGTAATCAATGAAGAGCATCTCTGAAATCTTTAGATAACTGCCACTCTGGTTGTTAAAAGGTTAACAGTAAGGTTGCAGTATCCCCTTAATCAGCTACAAATCCTTCTACTACACTAAACCACTCTGCCCCCTCCCTCAGGAATTTCCTTTGGCTCTTGGCTCAGGGAGCATGCTCAGTTCCTCTCAGGTCAGATTATATAACACACCCTCCAGACTAACAGCCAATAAAGAGAGAGCATCGCTGGTTCCCATAGAAACTGTCTGATGCTATTTTTTTCTCCTAACCACCTCTCCTGAGCTCAGTGTGATAATTACAGTGCTCAAACCCAGCAGAGGTAGGAAAATGTAGGCTTTACATGTCCTTTAATAGGAAAAAAAGATAAATATATATGAAGGCCGGTATTTTTTTCAGGAAAAGGCGGCAACCCTAAGTAGAAGTCAAATTCTAGTTTTGATCTACATCCATAAAATCCAGGGGCGTTTCAGCCGACCCCCCACCCGCTCTGCGCCTCTAACATGTAGCGTCGGAGCGGGTGGAGGAGGGGCCGCATCGCTAGTGCATCTAGCATTGCTAGAGACGAATTTCCATTTTCTAAAATGGAAATTCGGCTCTTAAAGTTACCAGAGGGGGCTTTTTGCCGCCCCTGGTAACTGGCCGCTCTGTGCAGCCTGAGACAAGGTTCTCACCTTGCTTCATGGCTGCAGCAGCCCTGATAAAATCCGTACATTTCTTATGTAACCTTAATGTAATAAATATCTGAATGAAAAGCATGAAATAGGAGTGTGATTTAGACAAGCTGTGTGTTGACAGTGTCTTGAGATCTACTGCTCACCAGCTAAAGGTCTACTGTCACATGACAAAGCTTTTGGACACCCCTACCTGAGAGGCCAGTACTGTGCCTGAATCAATATCCTGCATGGCTAGGGTTGCCACCTGGAAGGTATTTTTTCAAGAAAAGGTGGCAACCCTGTGCATGGCTTCTTAGCAATTAACTCTAAAAACAAAATTTGCCGTAATAAACTTGTGTTGTGTATCCACCAGTTGCAATTAAAGCGCAGATATAGGCATTAGAATTCATTGAGACCAAGTGCACTATTTAGAATTGGGGCTGGTTTCTTGATATTGTGCAAAGCGCTGTCATGTGACAGAACACAGCAGAGTCATGTCAGGAATGTCTGTCTAATGGCACTTGGGGTGTTTTCTCATCAGCTTGAAACTGAGCTCCAAAATGTAGCAGTATTTTTGAGAGATAATACAGGGACACTGGCAGGCATACAATGATCATAAGGCTGTTTTATGAACATATATATATCCAGACATTTTGTCTCTTGTGTGTGAATCTGATTTCACACGGGCAACTAAACTGCCCAATAGCCATTACCCTAACAGCTGTTTGAGCTATCACAGCTCGGGTTGCCACATTTTCTGGAAAAAAAAATACCAGCCTTCCTATGTATGTATCTTTTTTCCATATTAATAACATTTGGATCAACCTTCATTTTTACCAGCCAGGTGTCAACCCTAGACATAGCTCCCTTGTGTACTGTCACTTAACCCCTAATTGCTCTCTGTGTATATTAGTAGTTCCCTCTAGAACAGTGATCCTCAACCAGTGGTTTGAAAGCAACCCACAGGATATTGCTCCCAGTGGCCTCAAAGCAGGTGCTTAAAGGGAAACTGTCATGGGAAAACATGTTTTTTTTTTAAACGCATCAGTTAA
>JAMBMQ010000653.1:14261-25000 GCA_024363595.1 Xenopus borealis | reverse complement strand
AGGGCTATTATTTTCTATAACTTATGAGATGTTAGCAGGTTCTCTATATTTATTTTATTTTTTTCATTTTAAGCACAAAGGCCAATACAACATGAGAATATATGAAAAAGGAGACTTCCAAGGGCAGATGATGGAGTTCTTTGATAACTGCCCCAATACTTATGATCGATTCCGTTTCCATGACATTCACTCCAGCAATGTGTTTGATGGCCACTGGATGTTCTATGAGGAACCCAACTACAGGGGACGTGAGTACTACCTGAGACCTGGAGAATACAGGAGATACAGTGACTGGGGAGCCTCAAATGCCAGAATTGGCTCATTCAGAAGAGTGTATCACAACTTTTAAACAATTTCAGAAATCTGAATGCAGATATATTTTTAGTTCAATAAAAGTGGAATGTTTCAAATGAAACAAACAACCTATAGTTATAGTTCAATGCATATGTTACAGTGTTTTAGTGTTTAATTGTCAGAAAATATCCAGCTAACTTTAACTATGATTCTGTATGGGTTAAAAGAAATCACATCAGGTTCTAAAGACTGGGCAACTTGCTTGGGAATGGCCAACTGCCCAGTCCATGACTTCAGTCATCAAGTTTTCAGCAGTTGGTCAATTTTTTTAAGATTAATAGCAGTCTATAATAAGTATGAGCAATTAAGTAGCCTTCTACAGCATTCCATGCTAAGTTGATTCTAAAGCAAAGATAACCAGTATATGCAATAGCAAGAGGGCAGCCAAGTGAGCCAATTTGTTGATTGCTAAATTAAAGGAAATTACTCAGATTCCAGGCTAATATTGACATAAACTTTGAAATCGGTGAAAACTCAACTTTTTTAAAACCACCATCATGCAAAAACATTTGTAGCTCATTAGCACGAAAAATGCAAATGAGGTGGGTGCCTATGTAACCTTTTGGGTATACGATACATACTGCTGACAAGCAATCATATGACCCTGTTCCTAAAACCATCTTTTTCTATGTGGTTCTGGCAAGCCTAACTTACTAGTTTCAACCTTCCTAGGGCCATTTTTGTATACAATTAAACCCATCACAAACATTTTTTAGTAGGAAAAACATCAATTTAACTTTTTTCAAAAGCATTGAACTACTATTGTTGAATAGACATAATACACACATATATAGTTACACTAAAGTAAAATTTTGCAACCGCTTAAATTATATTTCATGCATAAAAAACAAAAAAATGTATTTCCAAGGGCAGTTGATGACCTTTCATTGCTTTTTGCTAAAAAGGCAGCCAACCCTTTTTGAATATGTAATATCTGCTGCACACACATATTTCTACACCCCACAATTGCTAGCATGCTAATGTACTGTATTTGTTTGTTCACTCTAAGCCACTATAATTTATTAGAAGCTAAATGTCACGAATGACACCCTTAATCCAGAACCAGTTCTAGGCTCCCTGGTCTCAGCTCTGCTTCTGCCTATAACAGCCGCCTTTCACTTCGGGAGGAGCCCTCAGTTAATTGGATGCCACCAGGTCTTAAAAGAGAGGAGCCAAGTAAAGGTTCTGGACGAGCAAAGGGGCACAATCGTTATCAAAGTCTTTGGATGGAAGGTACAGTTCAGGATAACACAAGAAGTGTAGTCAAATAGGCCAGGTCGGTGCAGGCAGAATTCAAAGAAGGTCTAACAGCCCGGGTCGGTGCAGGCAGAGTTCAAGCGAAGTCAGACAGGCAAGGCTCAAAACTGGAAGATCTTCAGAATGGTCAGGCAGGCACTGGTCAGGATAAAGGAGTTCAGATTAGTCAGGCAGGCAAGGGTCAGGATTACAGAATTCAGAATAGTCAGTCAGGCAGGAGCTAAAACAGGAATCAGATAACACAGAATCGCACCCAGGAAGCTTCAAAGTAAATATTTGAATTTCAGTGCAATGACGTCCCCTGGCTGGCACCTAAACCCGTAAGTGTGCAGCTGCACGTACCACAGGGAACACATCCCGCAGGTGTGAGGACTAGGGCTGCGGGCATCCACCCAACTAGACCAACGGGGTAAGTCTTTACACTAAATATATCAACATCATTGGATAGCCAATAAAGCTAAATGAAAAGGCTACAACCCCTAATATTAATTTATCATAAGGTAAGGTAAAGTAATCATGTGAAAATTCACTTCTAGAAAATCCAGCTAGAATTGGTGCATTATTAAAAGCAGTTCCAAAGAGTGGATCATCAACTACTCAAATGTATTGGATAGTAGTAGCTTCACAAGTAGTTATAAACATGTGGAATGCATTGGTATATACTATTGTTTTTCAATTTACTTTTTGATCTATGTTGCATTAATATTTACAGTATATGTTCGAAGAGCTGAACTCAGCATAATAAACGTTAACAAAAACTAAAGAGCTAACAGCTGTTCTTTCCAAATTACTATAACACCCAACTCAATCTAGGCTACCTCAGGTTGGGTCGTTATTTTGTTATTTCATTGATTTGCCTAATAGTTAGGGATGGGCGAATTTGACCCATTTCAACAAAAATTCTATGTTTTCATTGTTGTTCCTTTTCGTGGGTTTTTATATGGTTCTTTGGTGTCTTTGTACTTATAGGGGGTCTTGCAGCACATAATATGCAGTCAAGGGGGCTTTATTCAAAGAAGGTGATTTGGCAGCCAAGAAAATGCATATGCACTATTTTCATTTGGGGTCCATACATGCCACCTGCTTATTGGGCATCAAACTGTTCAGTAAACCCTTGGCACTTATTTAGTGTGGTTTACCATTGTATGTAAGAAATGGTAGGAGATAAATACAGCAAATTGCAGGATTTTTAGGTGATTTTCAGAAATGTCAAAAACGGCTGCCTTTAGAGGGTCTTTGAACTTTGTTAGGGGGTCTTGTCACACATAATATGCAATCCAGGTGTTTTGTTCAGAGAAGGTAATTCGGCAGCCAAGAAAATTCATATACACTATTTTAATTTGTCCATACATGCCACCTACTTTGGAATAGCTATGCTTGCAAATGCACTAAGATGCGGATTTACTGAACGTTACCACTTTAGGCAGACTTGCCTTCGCCAGCTCAGACCAGGCGAAGTGCATTGGAGTGCACAGAACTTCCTCAATCTTCAGTTACTTACACCATATTTCAAAAATCGCTGGTGTCTTTTTTCAGGGTGATAGGCTGCAAAAGTCTTCCAAAAAATATTTGTGTAATTGGTTTCCCCATATATTTTATAACATATAAGAACATTATTTTACAGTGAGCTTATGTGTAGGGCATTAAAACAACTCTATTGACTTTATTAGGGTTGCCTTGGCATGTCTAGGTATCAGTGTAAATGTAACGTATTAGATTGCAAAACGTCCAAATTTTTCACGCCAGCGAATTTCCACTGGCCAATTTTCGCTGGTGATTTGCAAATTAATTTGTGGGCAGTGAAATGCTGAAATTTGCCATTGGCAAATAAATTCGTCCATCACTAATTGAGATGGCTGTGAAGCAGTCGCTGCCAAATTTTCACCCTTCAGTAAATTTGGTAATTTGCAAAATGTTTTTGTCACACGTTGTGACAAGTTAATTTTTTTGTTGCTCAACAATTTTTTCACCCATTGGAGTCTATGGGTCATTTCTGCGGCAATACCCAGCAAAAAAATTAACTTATCACTATTCATGATGCCTAGCACTGAGAAACCATACATAAGAGAATGAACAGGGCCCATACCTACAGAAAACTCTTCTTAAACCAAATATATTTATATTAAATTTATTATAAAAGGAAAGTGACAACCCCAAGGTACCAAATTCTGTGCCCAAAATAATAGCACCCTGGTTCCATGATTGAAAAGAATAGTAAACATGCGTGCAACTGATCAAGTGGGTACAATTTGAATGGTCTCGCTGTATAAGCCTTAATGATGAAACCATAATCTCCAGGAGTTACACTAATATAAGGCCAACATGATCTGTAATTCAGGGTCTTTATTTTAGATGCTATTCATAAATAGCAAAGACAACAGTTGCAATACCACTGACTTACATTTCTCTTTGGCTTTGCAGAGCTTTTCAAGGCCACTGCAAACAGTCATGGAGGACATTGTATCTAATGTACAGCTACTCAGTCAACCAGTCATAATGTTACTAACCCCTCTTTTCGGGGATTATGTATAGCCCCGAATGGGGCCTTTTAACGGATTTGCATTTTTCCTCAAATCTCAAAAAATACAGTTGTTTTACTAAATTTCTTAAAATCTCTAAAAATTCAAGACATTAAGTGTAAAAACCACAAAACCCTCTAATGCAAAAATTCACAGATAAAATTTATTTGAGTGCTATAAAAGTCAATGAAAGCAGCACTGATCTTATTGGACAGATTTTAATTTTAATTAATTCAGAAGTTTAAAGTGTTTCAGATTTTTTTCACTAGGAATTGAATTCTTTGAGGTTTTAGAGGTATTTGTATTTTGACATTAGTGTTTTTAGAGAATGTGAATTAAGTTGTGGTTTAAAAAATTGGTGAAAATACCAGGCTACAAGGCTTTCAAAATTACTTCTACAGATGTAACCACAGTGATTAAGCAGCCATGTTCCTTGTAACCTGAAAATATTAAAAGTATATACCCTGCATTGTTAAATGTTCTGGACTAGATACTGCTTGATAGGACTTTCTGAACATCAGGATTATATTAGGATTACTATAGCACAAACTGCTATCCCTTGGTTACTAAATTTGACAAGCTATACCCCTCAGGGGTGTTTAAAAAACCTTATACATTGAATTAAGGTAAATAATCAAATGCAGCCAAATCAATGATTCAATAATATCCTAGAAAAAATGCCTATGGATGAACAGTTTTCAAACATACTTGATACTGTAGCACCCTAAACCACATATTCCAGTTGTTCAGATACTGAGATTATGGAATAATGGGAATGCTGGGTAGCTCTTAGTATAGGTATAGAACATGGGTACCACTAAACACTGAGACAAAACTGTCACAGCACAACATGAAACACAATGCAAGACAAAAGATCTTTACATTTACCTTACTAGACAGAAAAATAAAATGAGATGCATCAGCTTTTGCCGACTGCAGCACTCCAGGACATACTGTATATAAAGGCTGCATGTTCTCAAACTTCCATTGACTAAAGGTAAGTCGAAATCATTAGAAAAGTTATTACACAAGATTACACATTTCAAAACTTATGTTTACACTGTTTGTTCAATGTTATGTAAACATACAGAAAAGCTATTATTTGTAAAAAAAAAAAAAAAAAGTAATAGTAAAAAGAATGATTTACTGAAGGTGAAACAAATAGCTGTAATTTTCCAAAATTTTCACCTTTCTTGGGAAAAGTATCAAAACCCCTAGTGCACCAAAACTTGTACGATATAGAGTATGTGACTGTATGTCTATATACAGCTGGATTCCAGTCAGAAATCTATTCTTCAAAAGGGTCAGAAAATTGATCAACACTGCTGTACCTAAAAATTATCAGTACCATGGTATTACATTACAATGTTTAATATTCTTTCAGATCTTCTTCTACGAGGAAAGGAACTTCCAAGGGCGCCACTATGAGTGTGGCTCAGACTGTTCTGACCTGTCCTCATACTTTAATCGCTGCAACTCCATCAGGGTAGAGGGTGGGAACTGGATCCTGTATGAGCACCCCAGTTACAGGGGACGCCAGTATTACCTCTGGCAAGGTGAATACCCAGACTTTCAGAGATGGATGGGCTTCAACCACTCCATCAGGTCCTGCAGATTTGTTCCCCATGTAAGTCTATTCAATGTTAAAACAGCACATTTCCAGTGAAGATAAAACAACCCATCACTTTAACCATATGAAAAGCAGTAAGAGATCTCGAAAAGTAGTCATGTTTTTATTCCAAGTTTACCCGTTTTATGGAAAACATTACAAGTAGAAGCTTACTCACTGGTTTTAAATATAATTTCAACAAATTACATAATTTTTACTCTTTCTGACATTCATTTGTTTAGAACAAGGTTTCTAATCGACATAAGCAACACCAGGGATGTGGTTTCACACAAGTGTAAGGAGAGTGAAGAACTTGTGTACAAGTGTTTGTAAATTACTTTTGGTGATCTAGAAAAAAAGTATACCTTCATATTAAAACATGTAAATTAATTAACCTCTTGACATTTTTGCCAGATATTGCGCAGATATTATTACAAAAAAATACAGTCATTATAGCATGATATTAAACTCAGATAATCAATGAAGGTCCACGTTTTTAATAGCCCTGGCAATTATAATATCTTTATAAAAAAGGTCCCATAATAAAAAATGACTACCAGCATATTTAGTAGGTAAAGTATCTCATATAGCCAATCAAATGTTATAATTTGACAGTGTATATTTATTTAATTTATTACTTACCATGGTCAATATAAAATGAGAATCTATGAAAGAGAAGACTACCAAGGGCAGATGATGGAGTTCTTTGATGACTGTCCCAATACTTATGATCAATTCCGTTTCCATGACATTCACTCCTGCAATGTGTTTGATGACCACTTCATGACGTCAGTACTACATGAGACCTGGAGAATACAGGAGATACAGTGACTGAGGAGCCTCATGCCCCAGAATAGGCTCATTCAGAAGAGTGTATCACAGATTTTAAAACACCTCAGAAATCTACTTCTAAATTATACGTAAATCTCAATAAAATGGACATGTTTAAAATCAGTTTATGTATTTTTCATATATATACTGTGTGCAGATAGATCAAATACTTTCAGGTATGGGAACTATTTTCTGGAGTACTTGGTATCTGGGTCTGGATAAGGGTTTTTTGCCATAATTTTAATCTCTACACCATAAGCCTACTAATAAAATATAAACATTAAATAAACACAATAGCATTATTTTTCCACTAATACAGATTCATGCAGTTTAGTTACCATTAAGTACAAGCTACTGTTTTCTTATTACAGAGACAAAGGAAATAATTAGAAAAATATATTATTTGCTTAGGTTTGAGAAATGGCATTTTTTGGATTTGAAACTTTATGAGCGCATGTAAAGAATTTATTATTTACAGTACATTTTATATTTGCATTTAGACGTGTCAGTTATTTAGAATGCTTTCCCAAATTTCAATATCCTTAAATCTACTGAAAATCTTTTAGACATTAAAAAAAAATCAATAGTTTTGTTTTAGCAACAATATGGAGCCTAGGTAGAACCAAGTACAAGGTACAAATAAACCACAGCCCTTTGGCAGTAAAGGGCTCAAAAGATGCCCCAGTAGCTCCCTATCTTCTTTTCTGCTGATTCACTGCACATGCTCTGTGCTGCTGTAACTTACTGAGTTTAGGGACTGACACACAAGATACTTAATATATATATAATAGAAATGTCCCAATAAAGGCTGATTAATAAATTATTCAGATTATTGGTACATGGCAGCTCAGAAACCAGCACAATTAACATCAGAATTTAATAATTAGCCCTTTAGCCTCAGTTTATATGACAGATTATTGCAGGTAAAGTTGCTGTACCGTGTTAGCCAGTAAAAATGTTATTGGGCAACCCTTTTGAAATAAAAAATAACAAAATGGTATAAAGGTGATACCTTTATTGGCTAACTAATATAATCATAGCAAGCTTTCAGAACATTTTAGTTCCTTTTTCAAGCTGATTACAATGAAGCTGTGGTGTTCTCTGGTATAAATATACAACATTTAGCTCATAGATCAAATGACCAACAAAAAGGAATGTCAAACTGTGTGTGAGGTGTCAAAGTCATTTACGAGGGGATCTGCAAGAGATAGACAGATAAGGTACAAGATAATGTGGGTCAACTAGATTGTAAATCAGGGCTGAATTATTGGAGTGTAGAATCAAAGGAATTCCAAATGATCTCTTAGTCCATATCCAGACATGTTGGTATTTCTGGCCTGGTGCAATCCTTTGTTAGTCCACATAATTAGACATAAATCCAAGTCCCAGGTTTAGTCCCTTCTCCAGAGAATTGAAGGTTTCCATTAATTTGTATTCCCATACTTTTCGATCATTATCTGTTTTAAAATTCCCCTTAAGAACCAAAATTCCTAAATCCTTTATGGAGTGATTAGGGCCATTGAAATGTTTTCCTATTGGTGTGTCCAGTTTTTTATTGGTTATAGTGAATCGGTGGTGTGTATTTCTCTTTCTCAGACTTTGTCCAGTCTCTCCTATATACAGCCCCCCTGTTTTGCATTTAGTACATTGTATTAAGTACACCACATTGGAAGAAGAACAGTTGTAGTGACCGTGGATGCTGTATTCCTCTAATGTGTCCGGAATTTTTATTTTGTCAGAAGTCAGGATATGTGGGCAGGTTTTACATTGTTTTTTGCCACAGGGGTATGTTCCATTTTTGGTGGGGTGCAACAAGGCACTTCTTGTTATTAGTGACTTTAGGTTGGGAGGCTGTCTGAATGCTAGGAGTGGTGGATCTGGGAAAATGCTTTTGAGCCTCTCGTCCTTTTGAAGTGTACCCTGTAGATCTCTGGCTATTTTTCTGAGGGTCCTTAGTTGTGGATTGTATGTGACCACTAGGGGAACCCGATTTATTTCAGGTTTTTGTTTATAATGTAGAAGGTGACTTCTGGGAATCCTGGTGGCTGCATGAATGAATGAAGGATTGCACCAGGCCAGAAATACCAACATGTCTGGATATGGACTAAGAGATCATTTGGAATTCCTTTGATTCTACACTCCAATAATTCAGCCCTGATTTACAATCTAGTTGACCCACATTATCTTGTACCTTATCTGTCTATCTCTTGCAGATCCCCTCGTAAATGACTTTGACACCTCACACACAGTTTGACATTCCTTTTTGTTGGTCATTTGATCTATGAGCTAAATGTTGTATATATACCAGAGAACACCACAGCTTCATTGTAATCAGCTTGAAAAAGGAACTAAAATGTTCTGAAAGCTTGCTATGATTATATTAGTTAGCCAATAAAGGTATCACCTTTATACCATTTTGTTATTTTTTATTTCAAAAGGGTTGCCCAATAACATTTATATGACAGACAAACCTTATTTTATGCTCAAACTGCACACACACCCACATATACAGATTTATCTTTATACACTCACATATTATATATATCTATATATATACTGTATATGTGTGTGTGTGTGTTGCCTTGAAAAAGGTCCCAGCGGGGACTGAAAGATCAAGTTGGCTGTTCATGCATTTTTAAATACATTTGGTATTTTTTTCACAAAATTATCTCGGTCTTGCTGGTCTTCTTTTGCAGTATATATATATATATATATATGTATATATATATATATATATATACATCTATATATATATATATGTCAAAGCAGGACCCGCACTCTCTGTAAATTGTGATGATATGTGATTTATTTTGTCACAAAAAAGGCATCTTGATCCAACATTTCAGTCTCACATGGAGACCTTTCTCCTTCACATGCCTTCCAGTCCCAGTTCCGCCTAAGACCAATAGCAGTTGAAGACACCACACTGGAAGCTTACTGTATCTCCGCTGGCCAGACTTGGCTAAAGTACTAACTACATGATGCAAACAAACACATCACAAGTGAGTAAAGTCAAACAACAGTGGTGTGAAGACATCCCTGACCTGGATGTTGAGATGTAGAAAGATGCGCTAGCCCTAGTACCCCAACTTACCATTTCTAGCAGGGATAGATATATACAAACCAAATTTCTTAACAGGGTATATTTCACCCTGCAAAGATTAGCCAGGATATACAGTACCCCAGAGTTTCAGATCAATGTCCCAAATGCCATAATGCTGTAGGTACTTTCTTTCAAGTCTTCTAGGAATGCCCAATAATCCAAGGCTTTTGGCGAGAAATTTTTATGTTTGCTGAAAACACTTTAGCTCTTCCCAATATCAGGTCGCCCAAACTTTGCCTTTTAGGTATTACAGATGAGACTCAGCCAATATATGTTATTTACAACTGTTTTATTATGCAAAAAAAGCAATACTTTTGCACTGGAAATCCATGGGACCTTCCTCACTGAACTTTTGGAAAAAACTCATCAATGACTCTTTGCCTAAGCAAAAGGTGGTATACCAGATCCGAGGATGCTCAGCCAAATTCGAAGCCATCTTGGGAACATGGCTTTAGACAGACATGTAGATTGAGTGATACCCTAAGGAAGGGGGAATTAAAGACGGCGATGAATACAGCAAAGAAATATGTGCAATATGTTCAACTAAATAAACCCCCAGCTCAACCCTCTCTCTCCATACCAGTTCCTCTCTATACAATTAACCAAAGGGGCTCCCCCTTGGTACTGTTGGAAAGTTTAAAATGCAAAATAAAAACCTGTAAAAAAATAAAAAAGAGAAAAGTAGGCTTTTTTGTTAGTTACAGTTCAGCTGTGCAAAAATAGGTTTCCCTGGGAGCTGTATGTTGGAGTGCTGGGGTATTCATGTTTTTAATTTGTATCTCAAGCCTGACTCACGTGTATCCAATTAAAAAGGATTGAGCTGCATCTTCTTGTTTAAGTAATATTATATATTTTATGGGGGAGGTGGTGCGCTCCTCAATGCTTGCTATCCCAACCCCCACTTAATGGTGTCTTTGGAAAAGATCATGCTAAACAAAGAGAAAAGCAGGTATAGTCTTTCTCCCCACAAAGATAACACTTGTTTCACTTTCGTCAGGACTGACGTATGGACACTGACTTATGCATACTTTGTACAAACTAAAAGTGCCAGTGTTACAGTTCAGTT
>JAMBMQ010000651.1:0-25000 GCA_024363595.1 Xenopus borealis | reverse complement strand
TGGTATGTATAATTACCTCTGAGAATTCATTTTGTCTGTATTCTTTGGGAATACATTTAAAAGCATACACTGACTATGGCTGTAATTCCTAACTGAAATAATTATTGCTACCCTGGTTAAGCACACAAGGCTTTCGGTTTTGATAAACTGAGCTGTGGTGATTTTATTGGGAGTCACATTTCAGTGTTACGATAAAATATTTTGCAATAATAGCTATAATACAATATAAATATCATTTTGTAGGATTAAAGGTTCAGTGCAACTGGAAGATGAACCATTTTATTTCTAATTAAGGGGGGTTATTTAATAAACCTTGAATTTATGTGGTGGGGCTTTTTGGGGGACCAAAAAAATGTTTTGAGATTTATAATACCCTGATGCTGCAAAAAGCCAGAATTCATTTGGGTTATTTTATTAATAAATATGGTCAAATTGAGCATGGGAGTTTGGAATTTTTTTTTTTTTAATAAAATATGTGATAAATTCGGATTATAGTAAATAACCCCCGAAGTCAGTATTTATGTTATTAGTATTTTTGGAAGTACAGTTTATTGAACTGACAAAAAATAATGCTAGCAAGAAGTACTCATTTGTCTCTGTAATAAGGGGAGATATATATTAAGTTATACCTTTGCTTTGCAAAATTTTCCAGTGTAAATCATAGTGTTTTTACTCTTGTTACTCATATCATATTGCATCTATATTCAGTCCTGCACCTTGTACCAAAATGAGGTTTGCTTCTAATCTGAGTAAGGTGCAAAGTTCAAATGAAAGGGCAGATGGATACAAGGGAAACCTGGAAATAGAACCTGAATTAAGGATTACCATGTCAGAAATGATGTCATTCACACCCCCACTGATAACAGAAAAATATGAATGAACTTTTTTTTTTTTTGAAGGTTTTAATTCATCCAGGTCACAATATACAGTTTATAGTGTGCTTTAAAGCAATTTTGTTAAGGAAACATACTTTTAAGCAGACTTGTTTACATTAGCTAAGAGGTTTTGATTAATGGAGTATACAGTAGCTATATGTATTCATTTACTTACTAATTTTGCAACTAACAAGCCATTTGCTCTTTATATTCAAACTGAATTATACCAATCAAATCTAATGCAAGACAGACACTTGAGAAAGGGCACGTAAAGCCCAAAACATGTTGTGTGAATTGTAGTCCACAATTAAAATTTAACCACAGCAGTATTGCTTTGAGTTCTCTCCATTGGATATATAATGTATGGGATAGTGGTTCCCCGGATAAGGATTGATGCACCGGTGCTTGTACTTATCATAGGCAGAGCGTAAGAACATTTTCCAAAAACCCTCTCTAATAAGTGTTCCAGCTTATATAGTAACATAGTGGTACCTAAAGTTCCCCTGATTGCCTATTGAACTTTCCATCTTTCATTGCTGGGGCCCCCAACCTTTTTTACCCAAATTCAAATGTAAAAAGAGTAGGGGAGCAACACAAGCATGAAAAAAGTCCTGGGGGTTCCAAATATGGGCTCTGATTGGCTATTTGGTAGCCCCTATGTGGACTGACAGCCTACAAGAGGCTCTGTTTGGCAGTACACCTGGATTTTACACAACCAAAATTTGCCTCCAAGCTAAAAATATAAATCAGCACCTGCTTTTAGGCCACTGGGAGCAACATTCAAGGGGTTTATGAGCAACATGTTGCTTGCAATCCTATGGTTGGGATCATGGTCTATACTCTAGTACATTCATTGTGCCATTTAAACACTCTGGGGGCAGATTTCCTAAAGGGAGAAGTGACCATCGCTAGTGAAAATTCACCAGAAATGTCATCAGCATGTACATATTGACCTAAGTGTAAGAGTAATAACAAAGTATCGCTAGGCAGAAATGAACGCTAGCAAAACTGACAAATTAACGCTAGCAAAACTTCACCAATGTTCAGCTGCCCAGATGCAACTTTGCAGTTTAGTGAATTTGCATACTGGTAGTGAATTTACACCTGACGAAGTGGTGCAAATTGTGGAGGAAGGTTTGCTGGCAAAAATTCGTCCTTTGGTGAATTTTCCCCTTTGCGTTTACTGTAGTTACTGCTGATAAAATCTTTCCTAGCTACTGTAATTACAAATTAAATAAGGAGGCCATGGACTACACACCTATTTATACATGAACTATACCTTACATTCCTAGCATTAAAGAGCAATCAACTTTACACTGGTTTCATCGCCACATGTCATTCTTCCCTATCCACAACTGTTACACCTAGATTCTGCTATGAAATGTAATTTTACAATATCTTCCATTATGGCCTGTGTACCCCCTAGCAGGGGCATAACTGTAGAAGAAACAGACCCCATGGCAATGGGGGGCCCAAGGAACAACAGGGCCCAGAATTGGGGGGTGCTTCCTCTAGAAGAGTCCGTCCCTCCCCAGCTGCTTGCCTTATTTTGAGGTTGGGACTCCGGGGAGAGAGGATGCAGGGAGGCAAGAGAATGTACCAGTAGTGGTGGGGGTAGGGAGAGGGTGGAGAGTAGGCAGGTCAGGGGGTGGGTCCTGAATCCTATGCACTAGTCCTCTTCAAATATTTTTTGTGGGGGGACCCGGGGAACACAAGTTATGCCCCCAACCACATTCCCTATACCCATATTTTCAATGGGATGGAACTGGAGGAATTTCCTTCAGGGATCTTTAGAGGATTTTCTGTAAGTTGAATTTGATGAGGCCACAATCTCAACAAAATTCAAAAAGCAGTAGTGCTCAGGAATGCCTGACTACAGAATGGATGTTTTTCAAAATAAAAGAGAGGTCCCAGAGATGTAAGGATCTGTGGGTGGTCACATACAGATGCAGTCACTTGGATTTGTAAGCTAAATGCGTCGTGACTCAGGGCTAATTGAAGAAACTGTGTTATCTAAAGTTATCTTAACTCATTTAATGCATTTAACCTTTTCATTAGCATACCAAAGCACCATTGTTTTCAATGGTAAACTCTTTAATTGGATGGGATGCTGTGACACAATATTCTGTGTTAAGTGGGATAAATGGGATAGATGAGTTAAGTCACGACGCATTTAACTTACAAATCCAAGTGACTGCATCTGTATATGGAAGATTTTCCTTGCATGACTTTTTATTAGAACTTTAATATTACACTGATTCTGTAATCAAAGAATAGATTAGAGTAAAGTTACAATTATCCAGCAGGGCTGTTGCACGTTTTCCCCGTTAATATACCTTGTGCTGCTTTGTGTATTTATCTAGAGTGAACGTTCTATTTTATGGAGTTGTAGTATCCATAGTTCTTATCTATATCAAAGTGATTGCCTTTATTGGTGCTCTGCTTCAAAGCAAATACTTGAGCGGTTGCTATGTTTTACCATAGCTCTTATTTCTTGTGTCGAGTAGAACATTTAGATCAATGAGCCCCATATCATTCTTATAGCCATGAAGGAAAAGCTTGCGGGTGGAAAGTCTTGTATCTCCAGCTCATCTTTGTCAACTACATCATATGAAAAGAATGAAGAGAACAAGCCCTGCCTCTTATGTATATTTATTGGGGTTAAAACCTGATTTACAGTTGTGTGTTTTTAAATCCTAATTTACTATGTAACTATGTAACTGTCTTTAAAGACATATTTATATTATTCCAGGAACAATAATGACATTTTTCCTTTTTTTATGTGATTTTTACAGCTCAAAAATATTTTATTTCCTGGTCTTTAGTAGTGCCACTATTTCAAGTTTCACCTTTATTGCTATTGTTTCTTCCTGTGGCTCATGGAATGACCTTAGCCACTATGGGAAAAAAGAACAGCAGACAGTCAAACCTGTATCTGCCCTACTTATTGCCATTTACTCCGGATTGAACCAATTTTACGATAATGGTCAACTTTTCAGAGACTTTTCTCAGCCGTTACATAAATATATCAATATTGATTGTCGATCAGTCTACAATGAAAGGTCACTTCTGCATTCTGTCAGACAAAAAAGGTCTGGAACTGCTGGCAATAGCGCAAATATATAATATTTATAGGTTTCCAAAGACAAAGTTTCAGTTCTTGATGAAAAGCAGCTGCTCAAATATATACGAGCCTCGTCTTGTCTCTATCAAAACTTATACAGCAAGTTTTATGACTTCCTCGCACTTAATGATGCAGATATTTTATAGCACTGACTTGTGTGAAAGAAGGTCTTTGCCTTGCAGCACTGTAACATTATATGTCTATTCAAGTCTGAAAGCAAATGGAAAGAAAGAAAAATGTTCATACAAGAAATGTAATCTCTCTCAAACAAAGCACATATCTGAAATGCATATACTGCATATAACGTATATATATAAACGTATATATATATATATATATACGTGGGTGTGTTTGTAAGATATTCCCAAGGACCCGCACTCCAATTACAGCGAAAAGATTAATATTTATTCATACGTCTGCATCCAACGTTTTGACCCACACCCGGGTATATATATATAAGACAAAGACAAGAGGTCCTCTGCACTCAACCCATTATCGATATATTTAAGACATTGAGACATTCTGTGCATACAGCTACTAAAAAATGCCTTACCCTTTAAACAACAGGGATTGTTTGTCCATATATTGCAACATATTTAAGCTGGCCAACTACGTCAAAGTCATCCCATATCTGGCCAGTCCTACTCTCAAATTGCATCTGATTCATTAAGAATTCTATTGCTTCATTATACATTTTACAAAGGGACTAAGTTTTACCTGCAACTTACTTGCTGCTTTCAAAGTAAAACTCCCAATCATGGTTGCCCTTTTATTAGACACCAGTGGGATCACCTGACTATAGCTGGGAAGGGTGGGGTTCCAATGAGATCCGAAACGTTGGACACGTGAGTGATGTTGAAATATAAATCACCTTGATTGGAAACAATTGGAGTGCTGGTCCACTTTGTGAGCTATACATTTAAATTTGACCAAGCACCCAGCCTTCAGCAGTGAAAGAGTGCAGGTACTTTTTGAACATTATATATATATATATATATATATATATATATATAAACATATAGTCCTTTTTTTACGTATGATGCAAATGATTCAACTACTTTAATGTATGTGACCATTTTCTAAAATGAGATAACGTTCTTCACTCACACTCAGGCCACTGAGTTGAAAAGTGGCTTAGAATTAGCTATTATATAACATACTAAAAGGTAAGCCACCACTTTAAGGGTCAGTACACCCAAAACATTTAAAGGTAAAACATGTCATGGTAAAACATGTTTTTTTCAAAATGCATCAGTTAATAGTGCTGACTGGGGGCAGCTGGGAAACTGACAATATGTCTAGCGCCATGTCAGATTTAAAAATGGAATATAAAAAAATCAGTTTGCTCTTTTGAGAATTGGATTTCAGTGCAGACGTCTGCTGGAGTAGCAATATTAACTGATGCGCTTTGAAAAAAACATGTTTTCCCATGATAGTATCCCTTTAAGGGCTTTGTATGGGAACTCTGGACTTTAAATGATAAGCTAATTAGTTGTTTTCAACAAAACTAGGGATGCACCCAATCCAGGATTCGGTTCGGGATTCGGCTAGGATTCGGCCTTTTTCAGCAGGATTCGGCCGAATCCTTCTTCCCAGCCAAAACAAATCCAAACCCTAATTTGCATATGCTAATTAGGGGCGAGGAGGGAAATTGCATGACTTTTGTCACAAAACAAGGGAGTAAAAAATGTTTTGCATGCCTAAACAAAACCCAGAGCTGCCACACATTTTTCTTTTCCTGTGACAAGTGAACTTGGAGCAAGTGGTGCCGAGGAGTGAGCACCCAAGGGACAATGTATGGTGAACAAAGGAGAGTCATGAGCAACTTTTTTATTATTAATTGTTCTTTTTGAGAAATAAAAAAATTCATTTTCTTTTGAGACTTTTGATTTATATTTCATTATATGTCTACAAGAACATGTAGTGGGCAGTGTTGTTTGCACACTGCAGCAAATTAAATGCTTAAAAAACATTTAATGGCAAAAAAATGTGCAGAAAACTAAAGTGAAAAATAATTCTATGTTGCTTTAATAATTCATTGTATTTCTTTAATGCACAGATGCTTTTAATGCTTAATCTTAAAAAAGGAAATGTAAAATGAATTTGAAATTAAAGCAGCAATGTTCTGCATAAATTTGTGTGTGTGCTCATCTGTGAGTAGATGTTGTAGGCACAATAGCTTGCTGCTTATGTCTCCAGCAAAACCTAATAGAATGAGAAGGTGATTTATCAGAATTTATTATTTTTTATTGTCTTCTTGCTTTATAGTCTTCTGTGTCATAATCCTGCACAAGAAATTAGGCTTTCGTTATTTTTTCTAACAAAGAATAATATTTACATTCATGGGTTCTCATTGCTTATTCATTATTGCATTAAAGAGAAGCATGAAATCTTTTCCTTAATTGCTAAATTAAGACAAAGGTCTAAACTCTTGGTACCAAATCATTTCTATATAAATGAATGTTCTATACATACAGATATACAATATATGCAAGCTGGTCAACTACGTCAAAGTCATCCCCTGTATGGCCAGTCCTCAACTTTCATCTGATTCATTAAGAATTCTTTTGCTTCATTATATATTTTACACAGGGACTAAGTGTAACAATCTCGTTCAGGAACCTTATGGTGAATAGTATCTTTTTGGTTTCACTGGTGAAACCTGTGGGTTCCGGTGTTCACCAACGCCCTTTTGGGGCCCCGGGCTTTCTGCTGCGGAAACCAAAAAGGTGGTGCAATACAAGTCCGAAAACAAGGTACCAATAGGATGAAGAGAAGGCATAGTCAGAGTCAGGCGTAGAGTTCAAGGCAGGCGGCAATAATCTTAGTCAAATAATTCAGGCAGGAGTCAAAATCCAGGAATACAATCAGAATAACGCTTAGGCAGGAACAGTGAAACTGGAACCAGCTTGGGCATCCACAAAATGGAGGGCTGGAGCTTTAAAGGCGTTTTGGCGCCAAAATTCAAAACCAGCGCCCCCTGGTGACGTCATGGCCTATATACGGATAACAACATCCAGGGGCCTTGTGTTATAACCAGATGTCTGTTTTTATTTTCATGGGGTCTTTCTGTTTCCATGATGTCATCAATGTGGGTGGGCTCTTTGATCACTTAGCCTCTTTTTGGTTATATATTGTGAATTCTTTCACTGCAATGTGTTTCCTTGATTAAGGCTCCTTTGTGGCCCGAAACATTGGAGTAATAAACTTTTTTTATCCTCATTTGTTTTTTGTTTACAAATCCTGTGAGTGCCATCATTTTATACCTCCTATTAACTTTTCCTGCATGAGCACCCAGGTTTCAATTATCTTCAGGGTGTGTGGCCCATAGATCATACATAACAGATGTATTTGATATGGGAATACTAAGCATTCTTCATGTTATCAACAAATGTGTTAGCATCCATTAGATACAGATTTCTGCAATAAACCCAATTACAGGCAAATGAGTCTGTACATTAAGCTTGGTTGTTTGTTTTATAAGCAGCTAAAGAAATGCTATGCTCAGAAAATTCAGCACTGACAAAAAGATCTACAAAGCAAAGTCCTGGGCTCTTAACTGCACCACCACCATCAATCTAGTGAATAAATAAATAAATAACTATAAAATAGTTCCCAGCTCACTTTACACGGTTGCATATATTTTATGGTAAATGTAGCTCCATGCTGCTAACTGCTTCAAAAGTATCCAAAGCCGTCATTTATAAATGGAAGTTGTCATAATTCTTTTATGTTTCCAGGAATGTATAAAACTGTATCAAACTGAAGCAAAAAGGTAATTTAAAATAGTAGTGCTGCATTTATGTCACATTTCATATAGTGTTATAATAAAAACGATAGCCATAAAGTGATGGATCGAAAACTATTCTTTAGGGCTATTCATTATTCACTAATTTAATACACACAGTTTTATTAATTCAGCAGGAAGCACAACACTTGGGATAATGGCACATGAGCTGTTTTGTCAACCACTAAAAATCGTTGCTATCACTGGTGACAAAACGTCCCTGGTTTCCTCCTAACAGAGTAACATTCAATACGCTGGTGGTGAAACATAAGGCGCAGATTTACTAAATTCGTGTGAATGATTTGAAATTAGATCAAATTGAAAATTTTCAATTTCTTGAATTTTCAAATAGCAAATTAGCCCACTTCGACCATTGAATTTGCAAAATTTGGTCGTATGGAATAGATTGAATAAAAATCTATTCGATCATTCGATGGTCGAAGTACTTCCCCTTTAAATTTTTATTCGATGGCCTACTTCGTCAGATTAAAGCTACCGAATTGTAATAGAAGCCTATGGGAAGCCCCCATAGGCTTTTTAAAAAAAAAGTTTTATGTTCGAATACAAATCGTACGATCAAACGCTTCGATCGTTCGATTTGTACAATCTTTTTTCGAATAATCGAACTAAATTTTTTTTCGTAAAATCGTTCACTTGTACCATTTTATGGAAAAATCGAATAGCGGTAAAATCCAACAAATTTGATGTTCGATTTTGTCGGATTTTACTTAATAAATCATAAAAAGGGTCAAATTCGAGGGCTAAAAGCCCTCGATATTTGACCCTTGATAAATCTGCCCCTAAGTGTTACAAAGTCGGCTGAAGTTTCTTTATGAGGAAACTTTGGGCAAATTTGGAAAGCCAAAATGCCATGTATGTTTCACCACCGGCAATTTCAATGTTAAGGAGGAGGCTTTGTCTCCTGCATTAGTGAAGATTTATCACAGGCAACAAAATGCCCCGTGTTCCATTACCCTTGGACTGCACTGTTAAAGCTACTGGGGGCTCCCTACTGAAACACTCTACAGAATAAATAAAAAGAAGCCTCATCCAGAGACATAACAATTGTACTACATAAAGAAAAAATGGCAGAAATGATCCAAACAAATACAGGATATACAGTACAGGTATGGAGTCCATTATCTGGAATCCCATTATCCAGAAAGCTCTGAATTACAGAGAAGCTACTGTAAGTCCCATAGACTATATTTTATTCAAATAATCAAGATTGCTTTTTTAAATGTACCATTTTCTCTGTAGTAATAAAGTACTTCCTTGTACTTGATCAAAACTATGATATAATTAATCTTTATTGGAAGCAAAACCAGCCTATATGGTTTATTTAATGTTTACATGATTGGCTAGTAGACTAAAGGTATAAAGATCCAAATTAAGGAAAGATCTGCTATCCCATACTAGAAAAATATAAGAGTACAGGAATATCACTGAGAGATAAGTGCTAATAACTGGATTTCTTTACCTATCTTTTTACCCTAAATATGGATTTATGCAGTTTAGTTATCATCAACACCAAGATACTCTTTCATTATTACAAAGAAAAATAAATAATTTTTAGAAAATTAGATTGAGATAGAGTGTGGACACCAGCAAATACTTATATATATAGCTTTTTTCTTGAGGTAATTCTCATAGAAAATAACCTTTTGATAAAAAGGTTCAGATAAAAGTTACACTTTGAAATATTTGAAAGTGCAAACTTAAGAGTATCAAACCCTGATATTTATAGTTACTGCATTAAAGCCCAAAAGAAATAAAGTTGACAAAGGATACATGGCTTGTATACCCATCAAGAAGCAGAGAAGTCCTCAGGCTGACAACACACATAGCATTTTATTAGTGCTACATTAACTGCTGTGCATCCCACTAACTTCAATGGAATGAGGCCCAAATAGCCAGTGGCTTGTGTATTCTATAAAGTCTAACCAAGCATTAATGACCTAGGTCATGGAAAGGATAACTCAGTTGAGGATTATTATCGTTAGGAGATGAATGGTAGCTGAGAAAAAAGAATTTGGATAAGAACTTGGTGGTGCGGAAGAAAAAGTTACCTCTGTTTGAATGTAATGTTTCCTGTGTTCATATAACTCAGTCAGGTAATTGGAGGAAGTGGCTGAAGGTCAGTGGCAACAGGAGGAGGAATGGTCAGCATAATCATGGTTCTGTAATGTCAGTGCTGGTGCTAGACACCGGGTAATGGCACCTGCCTGCAGTGCCCAGTGGAACCTGGTTGGTGGAAAGTCCTCCTGCTATCTGTAAGTTTTTGCTGTACCTGCTCCTGCTAAAGAAAAACTATACCCTGAAAATTGATCCACCATTTCGTGATGGTCTGTGTGTTGCCTCAGAGATCACCTGACCAGAAATATTTCAACTCTAACTGTAACAGGAAGAAGTGTGAAAGCAAAAGACACAACTCTGTCTGTTAATTGAATCATGTGACCTAACTTTATAGTTTGTTCAGTATGTTTGTGTGCACCGTTGAATCATACGACCACAGTAGGCTGTCCTTATTTTTTAAAATGGAAGTTTTCTATTTATGATAACCCAATGGCACATGCTACCAAAAAAGTGTATTATCTTGGAAATGGTTTATTTACATGAAGCAAGGTTTTACATACAGCATGAGTTGTTTTATGCAATATGTTTTTATAGAGACCTACATTGTTCGTGGGGTATAGTTTTCCTTTAACCTTTTATTGACCATGGCCTGTTCTGCCTTTGCCTGTACCCTGCCTGCACTTGACTTTGTACCTTTTTAACTCCCAACCTGGACTTTACACTTGTCTGGCTGTGCCAGTAAGTCTTGCCTTGTTGTGCTACACTGCCCACCATCTGTTAATCCAGCATGTGCCTCAGTAAAGTATATTCATATATGCCTGCCTGCTTCCCAGCTCCACCTTCTCCCAGGTCCCTACGCCAACCTATGAACTTATTGCTGTGCAGCCCCCCCATAGCAACTAACAGTAAGCATTTTATAGGTTTGTTTATTCAAGCAAGAGAAATACAGCATAAGTAATGGTGTTCAGGCACACATTGTGCTACAGCTATCCCTTGACACATTTGAAAAAGGGACATATTCTGCATGAAAACCCCATCATTTTCAGCATGGTGATAGAAGACTGATTCATGTTATTCAGATAAAAATAATTATATCATTTGTTCCATGTTTCTAATTTGCTCGTGCTGTTTTTATTCATTCTAAAAATCAACAGAAGATCTCTCCACATCCAATTAAAATGTAACAGAGCTTGTGTTATCCTACAGAGCTATTAAGCGTTATTTTACTTCTTGTCCTTCTTGATCTTCCATGGGTTTTTGTTAATTATTATGTCAAGGGGCCTAGTTTCTGGCACCATGGACTGTGTTTAGTGTGGATGCAAGAAAACTCTAGGGTGTAGGGAAAAATTGCTGACCAAAATTGACTTCCAGATAAAAAATGATATATCTTGAGTTTCATGTAACAGAATTAATGCAAAATATGGAGCCTTGTCTTTAATTATCTGCAGTAAGATATGTGTTATGTTATCAGAAGGAGAGACAAGATATGGGAATATGTTTCCTTTTTCTTCAACAGATAAAATACACAAAAGACAAAAAAATGCAATATTAATTATTGTTATTGACAATCATATTTTGCAAATGGAAGACAATGTAATTTGAAACAACTTTCCACAATAAATTTGTTTACAAACTTAAATAGTTTCACTGTTGTTTGTAAATGTAATTGCTACTGAAACCAACGTTTATCTTTTTTTTTTTAGTTCTATAGACATCATACTCCTGGCTCTGGTTTTTTAAGCAGTGCAACAGAAGTCAGAACCAGAGACTATACAGACACATGTAGGTTATCTACAAAAATCCAATTCTATCTCATATTAAAAAAGCTCGACCAAATGCCCAAACTTGAATTATTAATAAAATAACTCATATGAATTGGATCATTAAAGAACATGGTAAAATCGAGTGAAAACCTGAATACTTCATTTCTTTCTGTTTTTCTTCCTGAAGACCCCACATTTTTCAGATTATCGGGCTAAATCCAGATATCTTCAAATTGGGATATAGACATTCCCATTTGATTTACACATGACTTCGGCAGGTGGCGGATTTGGGGATTAAGGCTTTTTGCAGTATTGGGGTATCTTGATTCTATTTTGTGCCCAAAAAATCTTAGTTTTTGCCCCAAAAAGCCAGACCAGAAAAATTTGAGGTTTAATAAATAACCCCATAATGTTTTCAGTAGCAATTACTTTTATAAATGAGGTTAAAACCACTGCATTTTTTAATGCCTATTGGAAAGTGCCTTAGAACTGCTTTTTCAGTTTCTGTTGGGTATTTATATATATATTTATTGTTTTATTTTTTTAAATCTAAATAACCTTGACTAAAGTAATGATAAAATTAATATTCGCAATGGTTTGTCATGTACAGTGTCTATAAAAGGAAATGGAGCATATCAGTAGAAAGCCCCCAGTAGTGTATTCTTTTGTTAACATGCGCCTATAGGGTCACCTCTGCCACAGAAACAATGATAAAGGGCTTTGTTGAATGTAGGAAATTCTCATCTGAAGCTTGCAGCCTTTCCAAGTATTTCAGATAGGAGGATTCATCAGAAGTGGATGTTGTTCAGCTGACTTCAATCCATTTTCTAAAGCAATTTCGCGGCTGAATCTCAATTACAAGATCTTCTTCAGCAGTGATAAAAAAATATAAATCATCCTTTATTTAAAGGAAAAAAAGATCCGCACATTCAGAGAAAGGTTCAGTAAAACATGTAGTTAGAGTTGAACTAGCACAGAGAATGTTATGAATACACATATTTATGGGGCAGATTTACGAAATGCACGTGAATAGATCGAAGTTCGATCGTCGGATATTCGAATATGCAAATTTGGCCAATTCAATCATCGAATACCCAAAATTTGACTGTATCGAATTGATCGAATAGATTGAATGATCAGATATTTGATAATTCGACCATTCGATGATCGAAGTACTTTAGCTTTAAAACTTTATTCGACTGCCTACTTCGCCTACTTCACGTGCTGGAATACCATTTGTACGATCGAACGCATCGATCGTATGAATTTTACGATTTTTTCATGAAATCGAATGATCGGTATTCGATGGTATGATTTCATTGAGAAATTGAATATTGAAGTAAAAATAGCCTAAAACTATTCGATAAGCATTCAATAGTCCCTCGAAATTAGGGAATAATAGTAAATTTGCCCCTATGTGTATTAATATGACTGGGAATGCCATTCTACTTCCTTTTGCCATTGTTCAAAAAAATATTACAATCCTTCCTTTGGCTTTAATAAGAAAGTCCTCTTAAATAGTGATGGCGAATTTCTCACCAGCCGCAAGTTTGCGGTGAATTTCCATGTCTCACAGGCTGTCAACTAAATTCACAGTGGCCGCAAAAATTTATCGATGAGAAAAATTCTTTGATTCTGGCAATTTTGACGCTAGCGACAATTTACCGAGCGTCGTTTCACCAATGCAAAAGACTTGTTGCTGGCTTCAGAAGTCCTGTTTGGCGGGAATTTCAATTTCAAATTAGCCCATAACTACTCTTGAACTAATTATCTTTCACATAGGACATAAGAAACCTTGTCCATCAAGGGATATTATATAATTCCTAACCGGTCTTCATAATGTTGCTTTGATGTTTAACTTATATTATAGAATGGCCAATTCTAAGAAATGTTCTCTTGGTCTTCATTATTTATTTATTTTTTTATAGTTTTTCAACTATTTGCCTTTTTCTTCTGACTCTTTCCAGCTTTCAAATGGGAGTCACTGACCCTAAAGTAGTTGCTTTAGACAAATGTTCTGCACAAATGTATTGATATTACTATTAATTATCTCTATTCAGTCCCTCTCCTATTCATATTCCAGTCTCTTATTCAAATCAGTGCATGGTTACTAGATGCTACAAATTTTTTTAAACTCCCATCAACTCGAAATTCAAATAAAAAAAGAACAACCAAGATTTATTTTTAAAAAAAATCTAATTTTTTAACTTCTAGTGAATAGGCTGTATTCGATCCTTCAAATCGAATTTGGATCGTATTTGATTGAATTTGATTCAAAGTATTTTTTTTTAAATTCTATTTTTCATAATCCACCAAGTGACTCCAAATAGGATCTAGGAGCCCCCCCCCCCATAGGCTAAAAGCAATTCAGCAGGTTTTAGATGGAGAATAGTTGGTCAAAATTTTAAAGAGACAGTACAAGTTGCTTCCTTGTTGAAGTACACTAAAATTAGCTTGAAATTCAAATTTAAAAATAAATACAAATTTTAAATTCGACCCTTGATAAAACTGCCCCTTAAGGTGCAAACTATGCACCTATGCACCTAAAACTTGTCAATGGGAAGTGCACCTTCATGGTTTTTCAGCTTTTCTCACAATACATTCCCTATGGCCTTATGGGATCCAAATTAACCCATTCAGAATTTTTCCTAAATATGAAAAAAATCATGGTGGGGAAAATGTTAATCCTATAAAAAATTGTGCTCACAAGTGGAGGCCCATTTATTAAATATTGTTTTAGTGGTTTTGAAAAATCCAAAATCCTAGAAATTTTGCAAGGGAAATCACAAAAGAAAAGGCAAATCTAGTCAAGAAAAGAAAGACAACTTCCACTGACTTCTACATGACCTTGACAGCTTTTACTTGGTGTACTTTTATATTTGTAAATTTTAGCATTTTACACTTAGGGGCAGATCTAATAATGGTTGAATTTCAAAGTTAAAAAACTTTGAAATTCAACCATAGGACAGGTCCATTTTCGATCAAATTGAAATTGTTCGGGTCGAATTGTGTCAAATTCAAAGGATTTTAAAGAGACAGTACTTCAAAATTTGAAATTTTGAATTTTTTTCAATTTGAATAGAATTTTAAGCTATTTGATATTCAAAGTAGCCCAAAATTACTTCAAAATTTGAATTTCAAAAATTCGAATTCTATTCGAAAACTCACTTCGACCCTTAGTAAATGTGCCCCCTCAAATAAATAAGGGAAAAAATGTGGATCAATGATCTATGAGACAAATATGATTATTTGCACAAAAAAAGCCCAAATCAGAGAAATGAAAGTTCCTAGAACATTCTTAAATTGGCCCCATCATCATACATTTTACTTGCATGACTGCAATTTTGAACAAGGATTGTACTCTTTGTCCGCAAGCACTAGCATATTCAAATGTATTTGCATTGTGTTTTTTCCATCAGACTGAAGGAAGACATGACCTGGAATTTTTATTCACTTGCCCCTACAGCCTCTTTAAATAGGTTATTACCCTTCCATTGTTGTAATTTTACTTTTCTTTGTCAGTATAAATTATAATACAATCATGCAACTACTTTACTATTCCGACACATACACAGTATGCTTGTATATATCCATCTATATGTACAGTACATGGGGATTTTTGCTGATGTTAAACATGAAGCAAATTTCACAGTAAGAAAACAAACAAAAATGTGCAAAGTTAAATAATATGAAGTAGACAACTTCCTTCATCATAAAACTTTTTTGGAAGAGGAGAAGCAATGAGCTAGCTAGTAATGGACTAGTATAAAGGATGATTTTCCCTTGACAGGGCAGGATACATCTAAAATGTTAGCTGTAGCAGAAAGGGGATAAATGGATAAGAGAAAATCACTGGAACATGAAGGAGATAGGAATGATGAATTGACTGCCATAAGTCATATGCGATGAAGGGGAGAAATGGTGGGGTGGACAATTGAGATGCCCAGAGGATATCCACAGTAATCATGAAGTAAGTCACTATAAAATCCTTTACCATCTCTGCAATGATATAGACTATAAAAACTATAAACTGACTATAAAAATAGTCAGGTTGTTGAATCAGAAATATTAATTTGGGGAGATAGAAAGTTTGAGTCAGCTGAGAGTCAAAATAATAATTCATATAATTGGATTTTAATTAGTATATATTGTTGACATTATTCTGTTCTTGTTCATGACTGTTTATTTGTCAACTGTGTTTTTAGTTTGATAAAAATATGTACACACATAAAATTCTAAACGTTTTCAAGAAAAACATCTAGAAAACGTGGGGGATTACTAACAAAAACAAAATAAATCCCCAAAGTAACATCAGTCATCTTCTATGTTGCTCTCTTCTGACACAAACCATTCAGCTCCACCCAGAGACACTAATAAATGTAGAAGATGAGTTTTCTATACAGAGAGTTTTGGATAAAATCTTCTATTTTGGAGTCGAAAAGCTGTTTATGAATTTAAAGGGATATTGTCTTGGGAAAACATGTTTTTTTTTCTTCTCAAAACACAGTAGTTAATAGTGATGGTCCAGCAGAATTCTACACTGAAATCCATTTTTTTTTTTTACATATTGTCAGTTTCCCAGGTGCCCCCAGTCATGTAACTACTGCTCTGATAAACTTCATTGCCTGCTGTACTGCAAGTTAGAGTGATATCACCCCCTCCCTCCTCCCCAGCAGCCTAACAACAGAGCAATGGAAAGGTAACCAGATAGCAGTTCCCTAACACAAGATAGCAGCTGTGTGGTAGATCTAAGAACAACACTAATAAGTAAAAGCCAAGTCCCACTGAGACTGAGTCAGTTACATTAAGTACAGCCTGCTAGAAAGTAGTCCCATCCTAAAGTGCAGACACATGTCACTTGACTGGGGGGAGCTGGCAAACTGACAATATGTCTAGCCTCATGTCAGATTTCAAAATTGAAATATAAAAAAAATTTGTTTGCTCTTTTAAGAATTGGATTTCAATGCAGAAGTCTGCTGGAGAAGCTCTATTGACTGATGCATTGTGAAAAAAAAAACATTTTCCCATGCCAGTACCCAGTTAACTAGCAAAATAGATCTAGATCTTTCTGGAAATGCTAGACAAGTCTAGAGGTGATTTATCAATACTCAAATTTTTGCCACAATTCAAGTTTTTTTTAGATAAAACTCAAATTCAAACCAGGAGTTTAAACTTGAATTTTAGAGATTTATGAGTTCATGTAGTAGCCAATGGGAGTTGTCTTAGGAAGAATTTATTTGACTTTTTTCGTGGTCTTTTTTTAATTGTTTTTATAAACTCACAAATTCAAAGTATTCTGTTTTATTTCTCCCATGATACTATTCAATCAAGTTTTTATAATCAGATTTTTAATAAATGTAAGTTTATTCAAAGTAGGAAAAAAAAACTACACAAATTCAAAATTTTATAAATAGGCCTGCCAGTGTCTGACAACAGTTACAAAAACTACAAAGAAAACAGGTAGGGCAACATATAGATTCGCCTTCAAGTTATATTAGCCTTTAAAATGTAATTTCACCTCAAATACTGTATTATGCTTTGTGTATGCAATAAAAGACAAAATAAAACTTTTTCAGAGAAGGAGAACTAAAGTTATTGAGGTGATAGAGGACTTTTTACTACTTTAAGCAGATATTATTAATGTGTATAAATATAACTAACGTTAGCACGGGCATTTCTCAAGGGGACTCTATTCCCAGAATTATACAATGGATGCAAGGTCATCTCTTGTGGAAGACAGAAATTTAAAAAATCAGTAAAGTTATTAAAGAACAAAAAACGTACAAATCATGTTAACTCCATTGTAACCGATACACTGAATTATTTGCACCAGAATTTTCTTTGTAAAAAGCATTGTAAAATGAATGGCAAATTTATAAAGTTGTTCGTTTTCTTTTATGCCACCCAATTTATGCAGTTTTTTTACGCCATAATGTTTGTAGTGTAATCAATTGAAGTCAACAGGAGAGATTAAATAAATTCCAGCAGTAGAGTTTTTTATTTTTGCTGAAGGATTGCTGGTGATGTATTGTGTATTTTGTTGCTGTTTTTTTACACAGCATGTTAAATAGCCCCCATAATCATGTTTCCATTTACTCTTTCTTTCTTTCTTTCTACTTTTTCTGTCCAGGTGCAGATACAACCAAAGAACATGTGCACCCTGCAAATGAGCACTATGTACAGGGGTTCCTGGGGAAGTCAACTATTGAGTTCAGGTTCATGTGACCTGTTATCCTGAATGCTCTGGACCTGGTGTTTTCCAGATAAGGGATCTTTCCATGATTTGGATCTTCATTCCACTAGCAAATAATGTAAATATTAAGGGGCAGATTTATCAAGGATCAAATTTTTTTAAACTACCATAATTTCGAAATTTGAATAAAAAAAAACCAATCGAAATTTATAAAAAAATTCAAAGTTTTTAATTTCGGGTGAATAGGCTTTATTCAAATCAAATTTTTTATGTATTCGATCGAATTTGATGGATTTATAAAAAAAAAAAAACTTAGAATTTTTGAAGTCCACCAAATGACTCCAAATAGGTTTGAGGAGGTCCCTTAATAATAATATACCAAATAGACTGATTTTTCCTCCAGTAAGGATTCATCCTATCTTAGTTTGGATCACATACAAGGCGCTGTTTTACTATTACACTGAAAAAGGAAATCATTTTTAAAAATTGTAATTATTTGTATAAAATGGAGTCTATGGGAGATTGCCTTGCTATAATTCACAGCTTTTTAAATAACGGGTTCCTGGATAATAGATCCCATAATGTCCTCATATACTAATCCAGTGTAGGGGCCAGGGCTGAAATGAGAACTGGAGTTCAAGCATAGTTAGAGGTAGAAGGAAAAGAGTTTGGGCGTAAGTGAAAATATACTTGGGAATGCTGCCAGACATACAGTATTTAAAGAACACTCAAAGCAACAAAGTATGCATGGTTGTCTCTTTTCTTTCAAACACACAACAGCTCTGTCCTGCATTATGACTAACATTTTGGGGCAAATTTACAAAATTCACGTGAATGGATCGAAGTTCGATCGAATATGATCAAATTTCAATCGTACGATTTTTTTTGGATATTCGAATATATAAATTTGGCCTCTTCGAACATCGAATTATTGAATAGATCGAATGATCTGATATTTGATAATTCGATCATTCGATGATCGAAGGAATAAAAATTTAAAAATCCTTTGAATGCCTACTTCGCCAGATTGAACCTACCGAATATCAATAGAAGCCTGTGGGAACCACCCCCATAGGCTTCTTTTGCTAAGTCCTGCTCGAATACCATTTTTTTCGGAGGCTCGAAGGAAAAAGTATGGGTTTTTCGTGAAATTGAACAATCGTTATCGGATCGTACGAATTCGTCGAAAAAATCGAATATCGAGCAAAATGATAGCCTAAAACTATTCAATAAGCATTCGATAGTCGAATTTCGAATAAATTTGTGGGATTTGGGTGAATTTTAGTAAATTTGCCCCTTAGATATTCTCATAAAAAGTTATGAAGTCACATTGTTCTCCTTGTTTAAAACACTGCTAGGTTTAGAGCCTGTAACAGGATCAAGTAGCAGAGTGACTAAAGAAAAATGAGGCAGAATAAACAACCCACTTTTATTTGAAATGGGTAATCTAACAAAAAGCATCTTTATTAGGATTAAGAAAACAAAACACCATTTATCATTTTTACAGAGAAATTAACCAGGAATTAAAATAGATAGGTTAAGAGATATAATATCCATTTCTTTAGCTGAAAATCATATCCCTATAAATTAAATAATCAGGAACAGGAAGTTCACAGGAGTTTTCACTTAGCATTTAATGATATTTGCAATTGTCGTAGTGTTGAAAACTATGTTTATTATCCACACAGTTGGAATACATATCCAATTAAGTATAGCAATACATATGCATGTACAAACAGAATATTGTCTGTAGAACCCTTGTGTATTGATACAAGAAGGCGAAAATAGCAGACCATCGCAAACTTAATAAAGGGAACGTCAATTAAATATTTAATTAAGAACCTGTAGTCCAACACTGTAAAAAAAATGAGCTCCCTGTGTAAACAGAACAGATGCGCTAGCAGTTCCACAGAAAGAATTAATCAGATGACACTCTATTAAAATGCATCATTTGTAGGACATTGTAATTATCCCCTAATTCAATCTGTTGTGCTCTGTCTTGTGTTCAACTTTCACAACAACATTTCTATATGACTTTGTCAGTATGATTCAGTTTGATATAGTTTTATTAAAAAAAAAACAATGGTGGGGAACTGGCAAACTTGCAGGCATCTATTTTATAAACAGCTATTGTACTTTGAAAGTAAAAGAAAGTCCTTTAAAGTGCTAAAACATTTATGTTTGAACATTGTTTTCTCTAAAAATTCGAGTTTTTTTTACTAACAAAACTCAAATTTTTGTAGAAAAAAAAATCTAAATTTTAGAGATTTATTATGCCCCAAAGCAACAAAAAACCAGAATCTGAAATTACTCCAGCCAAAAACTGTTGAATTCATGAAATCAATGGCAGAGGCCCCTTATAAAGATGTTTTTACCTTTGCCTATTTATATATATATATACATTATGGCTACCTATAGCTGCTGCATTAAAGGGGTGGTTCACCTTTAAGGGTAATCTTTTGTATATTATAGAACAGTCAATTCTAAGCAACATTTCAAAAGGTTTTCATTCTTAATTTTTTATACTGTAGTTATTTGCTTTTTTCTTCTGACTCTTTGCAGCTTTCAATTGGGCATCACAGACCCTTCTGAAAAGCAAATGCTCTGTAAGGCTACAAATGCATTTTTAGTGCTGATTTCTATTATTTATCTTTCTATTCAAATTCTCCTATTCATATTCCATTTTCTTATTCAAATCAATGCATGGTCACTAGGGTAATGTGGACCCTAGCTACCAGATTGTTTAAAATGCAAATTGAAGAGCTGATAAATAAAAAGATAACTCATTAACCTTAAATAATAAAAAAATAAAAAACAGTTGCAAATTGCCTCAGAATATAATTTTCTACATCATACTAAAATGTATCTCAAAGGTGAACTGCCCCTTTAAGGGAACCTACTCAGTGTCGGACTGGCCCACAGGAATACCAGGAAAACTCCCAGTGGGCCCAAGTGTCAGTGGGCTCTCATACTGTTAAACATTTGGGCTATTTCATGGTCATTCCCTATTTCAATGTAAAGAAAAGAGATGACGAGAATAGAGCTTGAGTGAAGAGAGGAAGAATAATATTACTGAGAATGAGCCTTTGTCTAAAGTTTTTGGTGAGCCCTTGGTCTAAGATTTTGGGTGGGCCCCTGTGTCCCAGTCCGACACTGAACATACTAACCCCCAGTCTGCATTTATTCTATTAGGGAGGTTTAATTGTGTGTATATTAATTCTCATTCTGTCTCTTATGTTTTGCCTCAGTTTCCCCTTCAACTGGCTTCTAAACTATCCTAATACGTCTCTCAACACAAATCATTTGTTACCCATTGTTAGTGATGGGCGAATCTCCCGAGATTCGCTTTGCCGAAAAATTTGCAAATTTACAGAGAAATTCGCGAATTGGCGAAAAATTCGTGAAACGAGTCGCGGGACGCTTTTGACGCGCGTTGCGTCAACTTTGGCGCACCCCCTATTATGTTGTGTTTTATAAAGCATTCCTTGCTAAGGAGAGTTGTGAATGTTGTAGTAGAACAGCAGCCTGCGGGACACTGACAGGATCTTTCAGTTCCTACTTTGTTTTATGGCGCAGTTGTCGGATAATTTGGTGGTCTGTAATGTTTATATAGGTGGGACAGCATAGTGTGCGATGTAATTTATATTACCTACTTCCATCAAAGCTCACTAGTAGCTGCCCATTTGAACATCAAGTTAAAAAATGTACAAAAAGAAACAGTAAACTTTCAGCAAGCAGTATGGGACCTGTTTTCCAGAATGCTCGGGACCCCGGGATTTCCGAATAATGGATCTCTCCTTAATTTGGATCTTCATACCTTGAAAATTATGTAAACATTAAATAAACCCAATAGGATTGTTCTGCCTCCAATACAGATTAATTATATCTTAGTTTGTATTCAGTACAAGGTACTTTTTTATTATTACAGAGAAAAACTAAAATATTTAAAAAAAAGCATGGTTATTCATATAAAATTCGGAGACTGACTTTCTGTAACTTGGAGCTTTCTGTATAATGTGTTTCTGGGTAATGGATCCTATACCTGTATGTGATCCAAACTAAGATATAATGAATTTTTTTATTTTAAGGAACCCCAGCCTATTGGGTTTATTTAAAGATCGACATATTTTCAAGTAGACTTAAGGTATGAAGATCCAAACTATGAAAAGATCCATACTCCAGAAAACCTCAGGATAGCAGGTCCCATACCTGTATAACAAACCTGCAATTGCTAACAGGTCCATTGAAGGTATAAAGTACATAATGCTAAAATCATGGACCGGATACATGTTCTGACTCTGTGGAAGGCAGTGCTGTAATATTGCTGTAGCACCTGTTGAACAGCAGGTAGGGTTTCTGATGTATTTTTCAGTAGAAATGTGCTTTTTTTTATTCATAAAAGTAAATGCTTGGAATTATGTAGCCTGACACCATAATTATGATTAAAACATTGCCAAAGAATATGCAATACCATTCTACCTGAATATATAACAATTGAATTACAATAAATAATGCTAAACAGCCAAACACTCTAGATTCACATGACAACAATATCCCACATTATAATCTGCTTTCGGCCAAAACAATCTTTCCAGCTTTATACAGAAATATTTAACTCATGCATTTAAACATTTCACTAAGCTTTTGTTTTGTCTTCAAAAATCCTTAGCTGGGAGGCTCATCCTGGCAGAGATGTCACTAGAGGTTGCTCATATATGACATTCATTTAACACAGCAGCCTGAAAGATCTTTGGGGGTCAGTTCACTGTTTACATTGGTGAGTTGCCAAACCACTGCCTAAGCAATTTTATAAGAGTGCCTTTCAATTCAATAAATATAAAACCTCTAAAGATTGTAAAAAAAAAAAAAAGCATCTTTATAAAAGAAATATTTTCAAAATGAAATAACCCGGTGCCCAGTAGAGACACGAATAATGAAAGGGAAGCGGTGGGAGGACAAATAGTTTTAATTTTTTTTTCATGTGTTTATTGCGTTTATTATTATTGTGGTTTTCACTTATTTATCTTTTTGTTTAACTGCTCTGAAGTTTGGAATTTTAGATGGCAACTGGTTACTAGGTTCCACGTAACCATCCACTATTTTGAGCAAGTCACTGGAGCATGAATAGAGGGGGACCTGAATAGAAAGATTACCAAAAAAGGACAATAGCGATAAAACTGAAGCCTCACATAGCAATAGGTTTTTGGCTACCAGTGATCTGAAAAGTGGAAAGAGTCAGAAAAAGAAGCCAAATACTACTACTAATCTATTAAAAGTTTACTTAAAGGTAAACTACCCCTTGAAGATGGGGTCAGAATTCTAGACCCTCCCTATCCCTGCCAGCTTATAGAGCAGCCGGGGAACAGACAGACCTGGAAAGTTGAGATTTAAAGGGGAAAACTTGTATTTTTAGAGGGAAAAAAAAAATCGATTTTTTTTTAGAGATTTATTATACCTCAAAGCTGCTAAAAATCCAAATTTCGAAAATACTCCATCTCAAACCTGTCAAGGTCATGTAGAAGTCAATGGCAGATGTCCCTGAAGATGTTTCTTGACATTGTGATCCACACTGGTTTTTCGGGAAATAAATAGGAGTTTTTTGTGGCGACAACTCAATAAAGTCAAGTTATTATTATTATTAACATTTATTTCTATAGCGCCACCATATTTCGTAGCACTGTTTTTGGAGTGTCAATCGTACATTTTGAATTGAAGCACAAATCGCAATATTTTTGGCTCAGACTTTTTGAGAAGAATTATTGATAAATGAGTTGAATTTGTGGATGGGAGTTAGGTTGACTTTGTTTTAATAAAACATGGAATAAACTTGAATTTTCATAAATAATGCCCAAAATGTGTGGAATGTAAGGGCAAATTTTGCATTCTCTTGGCTGGGGTAATTTTCTTTCCTCACTTGCCTGGGGTAACATTGTAACATTTAAAAAAAAATTCAATTCAAAATTCGACCAATAGTAAATCTGCCCATAAATGTATCTACTGGTTTACCCCAAACAGAGAAAAAAAAAGCAGTTTGTCTCAGTCAGATAACTTTCACAACATACAGCAGTCAGTTATTTGCAATTATTTATTTATTATTTTATTTTTCTAGTTAGGATAAAAAATGGTTTGTACCAACATAGATCTGTAAACATCTGGGAAGGGCAAATTATTGAAATGTAAAGACTTCTGATGGATTTCCAAAATTGTTGAGCTTGGTGTGTATTCGTGTGTGATTAAGCACTTTGTGTGTTACCTACAGTGATTCTCAGCACCCTTAGGTGTGGACAAAATGTCACACATGGTAATTTGTTGCCAGCAAGAAATCACAGGTACCCCTGTAACAATACCTTGCCATCCTGATCCATTAGATTTGCCCAGTGTAAAAAATATTTTGCATGCAGCAATCCTGGCTAATCTGTTTTTTGTGTCATTGCCCTTAATGTTAATGCCTTTTGATAACCCCCCCTTCATTAAATGGAGGCAGAATTGCTTTTTGTTTAAAGGGTTCACCTTTAAGTTAACTTTTGTTACATTATGCAGCCAATTCTAAGCATCTTTTTAACTGGTCTTCACAATATTTATTTATAGTTTTTAATTATTTGCCTTCTTTTTCTAAACCTGCCCAGCTTTCAGATGGGGGTCACTGACCCCACCTAAAAACACATGATCTGTAAGGCAACAACTTTATTGTTATTGCTACTTTTTATTACTCCTCTTTCTATTCAGACCCTCCCCTATTTATTTTCCAGTTTCTTATTCAAATCATTTCATAGTTGCTAGGGTAATTTTGAGCCTAGCAATCAGATTACTGAAATTGAAGAGCTGCTAAATATCTCAAAACTACCAATAAAATTGAAACCCAATTTGGAAATTGTCTCAAAGGTGAACAACTTCTTTAAGGCAAGGTGGTAAGTTTTCACACTGAACGGAGAGGGACCTGGTATATGTTTACCATATTTTGGCTTGACCAAACAACTAAAGAAAGTTAGGGCACAGTGCAACTTGCACTAGTGATTCCTACTTCCCTATAGCTAACCAGTTCAGATATATCTAATTAAATTACATTAAAACATAACCTTTAATCAATGAACCTAAAAACACGAGACCCGATCGAACACATACAATACTCCTTTTAAATAAGGTAGTACAGGACTCTGTCCCTAAATTCAACACTTTAAAAAT
>JAMBMQ010000650.1:0-25000 GCA_024363595.1 Xenopus borealis | reverse complement strand
CTCATATGCAGGCATGTAACACAACCAATCGGGTTTGCCACTGGCCACCAAGGAATTCAAACATGGCAATAGGTGAGAAGGTGAACTGGATGGGCCCATATTAGGTAAAGGATATGACTTAAGATGAGCATTTCTGCTGTTTCTTAGCCTGAGAAGCAGCCCAGTGTGACAGTAGCCTGAGGGGCTATTTTGTGCCCCATAGTGCTGTAGCACTTGCATCTTGGGCACTGATAAATAACCCACTTTTCAATATGGTTTAATATGATATCATAAAAATGGTTTGTGTTCCATTATCCTGTTGTCATTGGAATTTGACTAGGGATGGGCGAATTCGCTGTGAATTCCCCAAAAAATTTGCCTGACGAAAATTAGGCAAAAAAAGCGCATCAAAATGACCCGAAAATGACGCGACGCGCATCAAAAACGACGTTCGTTGTTTCGCTAAATTTTCGCCGATTCACGAATTTCTCTAGAATTTCGCAAATTTTTCAGCGCAGCGCATCTGCCTAGATTCGCCCATCACTAAATTTTACATCTGGTATGAGTTGATGGGTGTATTATGGGAAGTATTATAGTTATACTGTACATAAGAACGAGAGATTCCAGTTGATTCATGCACACAAGATTATCAGATAAGTGGGGGAGGTAAAAGTTACCTCAAAGTTTCACAATGAGTATGGGAGTTTCCATTTCAATAAAGCCGAAAGGAGTAAATCTAGATGGGAAGTGTTAGTGGGGCTATACTGATTGCTAGGAAATTCACAACATATCTGATTTTTTGCATCTTTTAAATTATATTTAGTAGGTAATGTCACACAATGAGATTAGTAGCTGCTACATTAGTTGCAGCTGACTAGAAAAATGTTTTATTGTTTTCTATTGGCCACAGGTTGGGGGGGGGTTCGCTCTGGCTTCTGCACAAAATCTTTGGGTCTCGGATAGGTCCTAGCACTGCCTAAATTTACAGACTCATGCCACACCCCTGGGGTGGGTTGGACCCGAGTCTATAAATAGCAGGGGGACTCCGCGCCAGATACTGGTTGGGAAGGGATGGGTTAGGCTCAGGTGTGGGTTGAGAATTTCTTGGCCCACACACCACTACCAAGAAGTCTCCTGCAGGAAACCACTCATGGCTTCATCTACTTTTCTTTCTTTTTACACTTATGTTGGAGAGGGGATGTTAGGATATGCCAACACAAACATTTACAGAATGTGTGCCTTAACACAATGTGTTATATATTTTGGTTACAGTTGATATGATTTCAATTATATGGCTTTGCAAACCATTTTTAGTTGCAGAAACATAAGATAGATAAGTGGTGCTGCTAATTCTTTTTGGTACATGGTTATGGCCCCATAGCAGATGTGAGCCCTCCAGTAGAGCACCTTTATGGCTTGATTAATGGGTTTAAAATGATCTGTTTTCTCTGTGTAATGCAATGAAGTTACATTTCAATGGCACTGTTAACATCTGAGTCGGTAGGTATATGCAATATCCTCAGTAAATGTTGACTCCACGTCAGCCCCTGGTTTAGCCTAGCTAACACAGTATCTCATGCATACACTGCCACCAATTACACATTCTTACAGTTATAGTATCCATTATCCGGAAACCCATTATCCAGAAATCTCTGAATTACAGAAAGGCCCTCTCTCATAGACTCAATTTTAATCAAATAATTAAACATTTTAAACATGATTTCCTTTTTCCTCTGTACTAATAACACCATACCTTGTATTTGATGCCAACTAAGATATAATTAATCATTATTGTAGTCAATTATTATTAAATTATTTTAGTAGATTTGAAGTCCGGTAATCCAAATTACCCCAGGTCCAGTGGCGTAACTACCAGGGGTGCAAAGGGTGCAATTGCACCAGGGCCCTTCCCCCTTGGGGCCCATCGGAGCCACAAAAATGGTTATGGCAGGCGGTTATCTAGGGGGAGATTTTACAGAAACATGCCATCAACACTCCAGCATGTGATTTATAGAGGTAAGGGCCTGACAGGGGGGCCCAGTTTCCCATCCTGTACCAGGCCCACCAGGGAGTAGTTATGCCACTGCCCAGGTCCCAAGCATTCTGGGTAACAGGTCTGTTACCTGTACTGACTAGTCATTGGCAGGTCTTTGGTGGGGCAACTGATAGACATCTAGATGTGATGCAAAAGTCCTTTTTTCTGTAGAACATAAAAAGGGCAATTCTACATTTTCCCTTTAATCTGAAGAAATCTAGTTAGCATGTTAAAGTTTGAGAGATACACAGGTATTCAGTTTTGTCATTCACCTGTTCCTAAAAGGGATAGGGTGTTAATCATTGGCAATTGCTTCCAGTTATTAGCTGTATGACCAGGTTTATTTCTAGGAAAAAGATCAAACAGTATAATCATGTGGCGGGTTGAGTAACACATTGAAGAGGCCACCAGGTGCAAAAAATTATCTGTCTACTTGCAAGACAGAAAGGCCTATGTGTAAGAGACCTCATATAAATTGCTGCAATTCTATCCCATGTATGAAGTAAGGAATGAGAATGTAGAGATGTAACGCTTGAAGTTATTTGTAGCTCCAGCTGTTAGATATTCATAATGGATGTCTAATTTCCAGAATTACATGTTGTGCTCATGTCTCCATTTCCAAGTCACAAGGGAGTCATTGTGCATTCTTCACAGTGGGTTGAATAGGAATCTAATACACCATTTTCAACAATGCAATTTAAAGGCATTCAGTACAGAGCTTGTTTTTGAACTGAACCCCTCTACTTTTGTATCATGGATGAATATTTCTGTGTTAACCAAAACAACTTTTGTGAAGGAACTCTAAAATAAGTTTGTTCTTGGATATAGGCCCTGGTGGCATCCTATGATTCTCTGGTCCAGCTACAACAGGTACATACAAAAAGTAGAGTAATAAATATAAAATATTCACTGTAGTACAGGGATTTAGAACAAGATGAAAAGGAAAATTTAATTATCCGTAATAATACCACGATAAAGCTCATAGCACATAAAGGCATTCATAAAAACAGCTTGTTTACATTCAGTGACTTCCTTGATATTTGATTTTGGAATGTAACCAAATTGTTGGAACAGTTTTTTTTTGTTGTTAATAAATCTATTTTCATATTGTTGTATAGTCATATGCCTCCTGGTGAATTAACATTCATTTGTGGGAGTGCTCCTCCATGTTGGTATACAAATACTATAATTATATGTATATTCCTAGCTCCTACACTGCTCCTTCAGCATTCAAGAGCTTGGCTGTAGTACCTTTAACCACTTTAGCAAATGTTTCCTCCATTGTTTAAGCCTCACACAGATCTTGTTTCATATGGAAGCTATAGCAACAAATTGTAAATATACAATACAATTAGTTGTGTGACTGCCTGTGGCTTCAGCAAACAACAATGTCGGGGATATAGGGACATGGAAAGTTGTAATCATACTCTCTACATAATGTACAGCAGTGATCCCCAACCAGTAGCTTGTGAGTAACATGTTGCTCTCCAACCCCTTGGATGTTGCTCTCAGGGTCCTCAAAGCAGGTGCTTATTTTTGAATTCCAAGCTTGAAAGCTATTTTTAATTTCATGAAAACTCAGGTATAGTGCCAAGTGTAGCCTTTTGTGTGCTTCCAGTCCACACAGGGACTACCAAATAACCAATCACAGCCCTTATTTGGCACCCCAAGGAACTTTTTCATGCTTGTGTTGCTCTCCAACTCTTTGCACATTTGAATGTGGCTCACGGGTAAAAAAAAGGTTGGAGACCACTGATGTACAGGATCCACTTTGACATGTCTCTAGTCATTACTACCTGTCCAAGGCTAAAACCTTTCCAAGCATGTTAAACATGGCACACAAATTAGCTAACAAATATTATCTGTTAGGGGAATATAGCTGCCAGTCAAAAATGGGCCAGACTTGACATGATATTACCCCAGTTCCCAGGGCACAAATCACCACTTATAACAAAAGTAGTTAAAATGTCTTAAAAAATCAAATAAAAAAAAAAAAATTATACTAACCCCATGATGACCCACCTTATGCATTTCGTAACTTCTGGTACTTAATCATAGGTGGGTTTTTTTTTTTTGTTGGCAATATTTGTATTGTTTTCCAACTTAAACAAGCAGGAATTTTAACAAACGATCAAAGCAGAACAATGATACTCATACAGTAGGTGATTATGCCTCCCAGTCAGAGAGGTTGGCCATACCTCCTAATTAAGTGTACATTGTACATTATAGCCACACACTTCAGGGACACAGAAAAAATATCAAAAATAATTTTAAAGAATAGTAAACATTATGATTTAACAAACAATTTAGCTTCCCTGCTCACTGCTTTGATAACATTACACAGTCATTTTGCATTTACACACAGCAGTAAAAAAAAAACGCCACAACGCGCGACGAAAATGACGCTACGCGGTGGAAACGACGCGACACGCGTAATTTTTGACGCGCGCCGCGTAGTTTCCGCCGCGTAGCATCATTTTCGTCGCGCGTCGCGTCGTTTTTCAGCGTCTTGACTGGCGAAGCAACTACTCTACCGTTCGCCGACCTTAGCGTAACTTTGCACTTCAGTGAATTTGCGTAGCACAGATGAAAATTCGTGCGACGAACGTTAGCGAAGCCAACGCTAGCGAATTTAGCCGCTTAGTGAATTTCCCCCATAGAGTTGAGCATTATATGTGCTTGGAGATTGTTCAGTTTCCAGTGCTTGGTATCAAAATGATGTCTTTGATTAATTCTATAGGTGCAATAATGCAGCACCTACTGACACAAGCCACAGTGGGGTAGCTCCAGGGTTCGCGAATCTTTTTCACCAATTTGCGAATTTCGCTGGAAATTCGCAAATTTTTAGTCGAAGCGAAACGGGTGAGATTCGCCCATCACTACATGTGTCACCTATATAGCTGAGTTGCCATATGTTAGGAAATGTTGGGGGAAGGAGGGTAACCCCCCCCCAAAAAAAATTTACTCTTTCCTAGAAAGGTAAAACATGCCAGCGTTTTTTTGGGACCTAGAAAAAATTTCCAAAATTTTTTTTTTTCAAGCTCCTATCTATTGTATTGAACTTCACCAGGTCTGACCTGGCACGTCTAGTGCAAGTGGTCACGTTCAGTCTTAGTGAATTTGTGTAATTACGATCCTTCGTCAGTGCGAAACTTCGCCTGGTGAAGGGTGCTAAGTTGCGCTAGTCTATCTACTTCGCTAGCGAAAATTCGCCAGAGTCGGTGTTAGTAAATTTGCAAAGTTATGAATTGACGTCACGCTGGCGAATTAGCGCTAGCGTTAGATGCTTCGCACTTTAGTGAATTTCCCCCTATGTGTGGCTGCATCACTAGAATTGTGGGTGGAAATACTGCATTATTGGTAAAATTATGCACATTGCGGCTGAACATTCCACAGTGCACTTGCTTTCATAAATGACCCCTATATTAATTTTTCTATTAATCGTTCCCACTGGACAGTAATTGAACATAAGTCCAGCAACAAGATGTTGCCACCATTTTTATTCAGCAGAATTGAGTGGAAGCAGCAAATTCTCTGCGGGCTCTTAGTGTGCTGAATTGTGTGTCAAGGTTAGACAATAACTAATTAAAATCATTGCTCTCTGCAGAGACAGAGGGTTTCCTTCCCTAATGTCTGTAGTAACAAAACAGCGGATAGACGTTTGGGTGCATTATTATAAGCACAGCCTGCATTAGCAGCACATCAACGAGCCTAGAAGAATAGGAGAGAGTTGGCTGAGCTGTCAAGTGCTGTCTTACCCCTGAGCATTTTCTGCATTTTAAGCCCCCGGAAAACACAGAGCGACAGTTATGGCCTAATTTCAGCGTGTGGTGTTTGATAGAATGTCATAGCACCTAATGACTACAAAGCACATGACAAATTTACTGCGGGTCTAATCATCTTCTTTTGTGAGCGTGCCCCAAATCCAATAGAGTTTGCTCTTTTGTGACAGTAGATCAAAATCCTCATTTTGCTTCATCTGGTACTTTGTATAAAAGCTATTACTTTCACTGTGAAGGGAATAATATGCTGATATTACAGGAATGCCTCAGAAAAAGTGCCCGAGAAACGTTCTTCCTTGTGAGTTTATATCGCCAGTGAATGTGATTCCTGTACTTAATGTTTCCCGTAACATTTGTGGAAGGGTTAATGTTAAATGTCACACATGGCCATGGAAATGCAATATAGTCACTTCCTATGAACTATCATTCATTAATCCTTTACAATCCACTAATGTTGATATCTTAATCCTGATGGAATATATCATCTTCAAATATCTGTCCTTCAAACACTAACTCATCCAATAGCTTCCACTAATTCCCTACTTGTTAATCAATCTGCAGCTCATTTATCTCATCTGACAGTCCATAAAATCCCATATACTACAAGACCAAATGTGTCCCAACACCTGTCTTTCCCACATCTCATTGACAAACCAGGGGTGCTAATATCAGGTCTGGTTCCTTCCTTTGCTGCTATAAATACTTTTACTCTTCTGGGCTTTTCCTGTTGGATGTTGGAGCATTGTTGCTGGGATTTGCTTCAATTCAACCAAAAGAGCAACAGCAATCTTGGGCATTTATGTTATGGGCCAGGCCTGGCTCACTGGTGGAGTTCCAGTTGAATGTATATTATCCAAATAAAAATATTTTTTTGCTGAAAACAGAACAAAAACAAAAAATTGTCCAAAGTCACTGGAAATTCCCCTTTTTTAATCCGTCCTAAAAAACTCGTTCTCCTCGAGTGTAACAGTCAAAAAACACCACCATACATCAAGGTCAGCGCTGAAAAGCTAGGGGAAAAATGTAGCAAAGGGGAAAAAAAAATTATGGTGTAGTATTTCTCAGAGAATTGTAGTTCAACACCTTAGCCCACTTGTATTTGAGCTATATCGTGTTTCTATTCTCTAATTAGACACCACATGGTATGTAGTAGGTGGGTCCTCACAGACATTTAGATTATAATTCAGCCTGTAACGACTATAGATGAAGTCTCCTCCTGATTTTGATCCTTGCTGTGGATGAATGCTACATTTTCCCCTAGCTTTTCAGCGCTGACCTTGATGTATGGTGGTGTTTTTTGAATGTATATTATATAGGATAGGGTGATATACTGTATATAGAGAGAATGTGATATACTGTATATAGAGGGAACATTTCAGGCAGTAGTCCCACTGCTAATCTTAAAGGTGACCTGTCACCCAGACATACAAAGCTGTTTAATACTTTTCAAATTAAACATGAAACCCAAATAATTTATTTGTATTAAAACATCCATACCTGTTATAAACTCATTTAAAAGTCACAGGTGTCAATCATATATTGCCTGAGGCATAGAGGCAGGGCTGGTGATTACTTTCACTTTCCCTGTTATACTTACTAGATGTCACTGCACTCCCTACATCCCCTTTCACCATCTACTTGTGCGACCAAGGCATGGGCATAAGGTCACGGTGCCCCATTCTGGTGCATAAAGGAAAGGCAAAAATAACATTTTAACTTTCTTTAATGAAAAAGAAACCTATCTCCAATATACTTTAATTAAAAATGTGTACCATTTTTATAAGAAACCTGACTGTATGCAGTGAAATTCTCCCTTCATTTACTGCTGGTTATAGGAATTGTCAGACAGTCCCTTAATGTTGGGCAGGGAAACAATCATACTTATGAACAACAGGGGGAGCCTCCACCTTACTTCTCAGCCTTGCAGAACTTCAGCAGCTTTGTTTCCCTGTAGAGATTTTTATTGGATTTTATTTTTGCCTTTACATCCCCTTTACTGTTTCCAGCTCCAGCTGCAGAGACAAAGAACATGGAGACAGATTTAAACACATAAACTGGGATTCTATTTGGAGGATTATTTTGCTGCAGCCACTGGTTCTGGAGAATTGGACAAAGTTTGTATTAAACAATACAAAAACTATAATATTCTGGTTATTAATCAGTCTTGATGTATCGGCTTCTGGCAGATATTATTTGACTTGTGCTGTTTTTGATGATCCCTAAGCAGCCCAGATCACATTGAGCATGTGCACAGTCTTGGTCTTGCAAAGATGTTTAACATGTTTATAATATGACAGCCCCCTGTGACCAACTTTGAAAGCATAAATCATTTGTTTGATTAAGTTCATGTTTATGTTTAGTATACAAAATACAGCATTTCCAGCCTTAATCTATTTAAGACTTTTTAATAACAGTGTCCACAAAATGGCACCTTCCTGCTTGAAGTGATTGTGAAATCCAAGACTAAAAGAGTAGAGACATAAATACATTAAATAGTGAAGTGATGTTTATTTTGCTTGAGTAACATCATAAAATAGGATTTGGAGTTATTTTTGTAGGATGACAGGTCCCCTTTAAAATCACAAAAACACCTTATCTCACAATAACACCCTTCCCTGTCCAAATATAGCAGCTTCTCTCTATTATTATTAAACAACATTTTCTGTAGCACAACAGAAGGATGTATACATTAAGTTGCAAACAACACAGACACAACAGCCCTTTAATATTAATGAGCAAACTGTGTGTCACCTTGAAATTAATTGCCGTGGAACATACATTTTGAAAAAGGAGTAATGAAATAAGAGCTTAGTAACTTAGAACTGGCAAAGTTTCAGTTTGACAGTGGCTCGATCAGATATGCACTCAATTTACCGTTAATGGGTACAATTTCCTTAGGATTCACTATGATGTAGATCTTAATCATCTGAAAAAAAATCTGCATTTGGCTTCTGTTTTATTTGCATCTCTCTTCCCCCCCTCTATAACCTGAAATGTAAAAATGTACCTGATTGTCAGCATCAGCTATGCCCTGTGTCTAGAAAGAGGTCCATCTAACTCTAGATTTTAATTATTATCCATTATCGGATGTCAAATTTCTTTTCTGATCATGTCCTATACAGTATATCTTCTTGTCTACCTGTCAATCAGCAGGATAACTGGGAGTTTTAACAGTTTAAGCTCTGAGGCTAAAGAGTTGCTCATCATAATGTTGGATGGTTAAGGATGTAGTTAGAGTGATATTAATACTCAATGCACTCTCAGGATAGCAGAAGAAGCAGGGCGGGTTTATATGGTGTCCCACATAGGGAATACTCAATACCACCTACAAGATCTACCCATACACTGCTAGGAGGTTCTGTAAGTCCAGTATATAAATGTTTCTATTTTGTGTTTCCAGAAAACTCTGTTTGGCTGCAAGATATTTAGTGCAAAGTATACAAATCTGAGCCTCAAAGTTCAAACACAGATATTTAATATATTCCCCATGTACAGAGACTGAATATAGAAGGTAATACATACCCAACATCTTACAGTCATCACGTATATTGCTTTCAACCACTTGGCATGTATTTCAGAGAAAAGTAACTTTTACAGAATATAAAAAAAACTTACCTAAACCTCAACCTAAGCCTAAACCTTTCACAGAGAACTGGAGTAAATTGAAAGGTTGCAATCCACAAAGAAATGGGAGAGGGGAGCACTACCTATATCATCAGCAACTAAACATGGACTAAAGGGTCTTTCATTTTACTTTTTTTTTTATTTATGTGGAGTGGAAATTCTAAATTAAGGAGGGATAGGGGTCTGGAATGTCCAGGCAGAAGGCCAGGATGCCATTGAGAGTAGTTGAGACCTGTCACAGGTTATATTACATTGCTCACTAGACCGACAAGCCTGGAAATAAGAAAGACTAATGGGAAATTAAAGATAGGAAAAGTGAAGGAGTCTGGTCTGGTGCCACTGAATGTAATGACATAAAGGAAAATAGATTTACATTAAGTTTCTCTTTATGGAGTTGAATATATTCTAGTGGATGTTATCCCTATCATCTCTTAATTTATCGCCATTTATTCAACCCTGCCGCTCATCTTCATATTATTATATTACCACCACTATGTGCTGCACCTTCAATAGCAGGAGATACCTGTTAGGGTGCTATTTAGTTTGCCAAAGCAATATTTCAGAGCTGAACTTATTTAGACTCTGCATAACGTACAGGTAATAATATCCAGTGTAGCTCCAAGCAAGTAGCATGTGCAACATAGAGTAAGAATTGCATCACTTCTGGGGCACAACATTAATGCGTGATTTTTTTTTTGGTGCAAACCTGCTGTTGATGATGTAACCTACTGTGGAAACCCTGAAATTACCTCCACATTTATAATGGTAAGCTCCAGGGTTCACCACCGTCAGTAGGGTCACTTGTGCACAATTCAGCAGAAGTAATGCAAAAGCATTTGGCACAACTAAAATGAAGAGCAAGAACACAAGTAGGGGCGTAACTATTGAGACCCTGCGGATGCAGGTGGGCCCAGGAGGTATAGGAGCCCCATAAGACCCTAATTCATATACAGTTTCAATAAATATTGGTAAAAAAGTAAACCTCTAAGCATTTGGAGGGCCTGAAAAATAATTTGCTGTGGGGCTCAGTAATATCTAGTTACACAATTGAACACAAGTACTAATGAATACCTTAACAACATGCAATAATGGTCTCTATTTTAGTCTGACCTTACTTATGGCTGTGTTCTGTAATTATCCTTGTAATCTTTACATGAAATAGCCATGACAGATAAAAATGAATTCTTTGTGGTATTAGTAAAGGTGGCCATAGACGCACAGATAATATCGTACGAAACAAATTTTCGTACGATATTCGGTGCGCGTATGGTGGGAAATGAGCCGACCGATATCGTCAGAAGATTAAGATATTGGTCGGCTGGTTGATCGGACTGGATGGAAAATTTTGATCGGATGCCTTTGAAAGCTCCCTGAACATCGGCCATTATTAGTGCTGAATCGTCAGATACAAGTAGAATTCTATTGTTTCTACCTGTATATTTGACGATTCAGTTCTACACGTGGAAAGATCTTCTCTGAGAAAGATCGTAATTGTTACATCTATGGCCAGATTAAGAATTAAAAATACCCACACCATACATTTTGGGTGCTCAGTATTACAAAGGAATTATAAACATTTTTATTATCTTCTTCTTTCGTTTGGGGCAAATTATATTGAGTTTTGGAAAAAGCTATAATGCTGATTTGTAAAGAATATTCAAAGGGGCAAATTCAGTAAGCGACGAAAATGCCCTAGCGATGGCTTAGCCAAAATTTGCCGCACTTCGCCTGGCGAATTTTCGTCAGCCTGCTGCTAATTCACTAAAATGCTAATTTGTGCTCAGGGCAGCGAACGTTAGCGAAGTTGTGCTACCGTTACTTCGCCATGCAAACCGCATTTACGCTACCGATTCCTAATTTGTATACCGCGCAAATTTGAAAGTATAATAGAAGTATATGTTACAGCCACTACATTCCACTACACAAGCCCAGGAAACCTTTAATAAATAAAATAAAGTTGTCCTATTGCCCTACATGTGCCCCCTGTATAGTTGTGTTGCCATATGTTAGGAAATGTAGGGGGGAAGGAAGGTAAACCCCCAAAAAATTACGCTGTTTTTCAGACTATAACCCTAAAAAAATAAAAGACGCCAGCATTTTTTTGGGGCTTAGAAAAAAAAATCAATTTATTGTATTGAACTTCACCGGGTCTGACCTGGTGAAGTAAAGTCTAGCGCAAGAGGTAACGTTCAGTAAAATGGTCATCTTAGTGAATTAGCGTAGTTACGTCCCTTCGTCAGTGCACAACTTCGCCTGGCGTAAAGGTGCAAAGTTGCGCTAGTCTATCTACTTCGCTAGAAAATTTTCACCAGGGACGCTGTTAGTAAATTGAGAAAGTTGCGAAATGATGTCGCACTGGAGAATAAGCGCTAGCGTTAGACACTTTGCGCTTTACTGAATTTGCCCCAATTCACTAAAGCGCACCCAGGTAGTGGACCAAAAATAGCTAATATGATTGTTTACCCTCAGGCCTACAAGTTAGAATACTTAGAAACCAGTCTGGAGGGGACCTCGTCCATGGTCCAATATTTATGGGTTTTCTATCTTAATCATTAATATCTGACCAATCCCCAGTAAGCAGAGACTGCTGTGCCATATTTGGATCAATAACCTGCCACCTTGGTTAAGAGTTGAAAAATGGTCCAGACCGATATGCAATTTAGTATCTATATACTACAGGTATGGGATTCGCTATCCAGAAACCCATTACAGAAAGCTCTGAATTACAGAAAGGCTGTCTGCCATAGACTCCATTTTATCCAAATAAACCAAATGTTTAAAAATGATTTGCTTTTTCATCTGTAATTATAAAAGAGTAATTTCTACTTGATACAAACTAATCCTTATTTGAAGCAAAACCAGCCTATTGGGTTTATTTAATGTTTACATGATTTTCTAGTAGACTGAAGGTATGAAGATCCAAATTACCGAAAGATCCCTTATCTGGAAAACCCCAGGTCCCAAGCATTTCGGATAACAGGTCCCATACCTGCATTGGAAACATATATTCTTCTGTAATTTATGGTGATAGGAAGGGGACAATAAAATATTTTGATGTGGGACTAGGTTCTGGTTTTGCCACTACATGATTTAAGGAGAATAAAAAGTGCAATCTCACTTGCCGCATCTGGTCCCTTCAGTTTGAATTTCATCACATTTGAAAAGTGTTTTGACAGACTGGCACATCTATCAAAGCCTTTGAGCAGATGAATCAAGTTATTTCCAGTATTTACTCTGCAGCAGTGGCGCTATGTCAGATAAATGAGAATAACCCATAGCTCTCTTTACTGCATCTTCTAGGCAACCGGGGATATTGATATCTATATAAATGCTACATTCCACTACTAAAGCAGCTGAATTTGTTTAGATACATGCTTGTGTGTATATTATTTATATAGTGCTACAGATTGATGAGCAGAAGAGTTATTACAGTAAAGAATAAACATTATATTACAAAGGAGAACATACATTTAACTAAAGAAGTAGGGCAAAAATGTAGCTCATTATATTTAGGCTCCTGTACCAACCCAAGGCAACCACAGCTCTTCAACAGTCAAACAGCCACAGAAAATGGACTTTAAAGGAACAGTAACATGAAAAAAATTAAAAATGTCTTAAAGGAATGCCAATATAATGTCATTTTGGCCTACACTAGTAAAGCTGTTGTTCTTCAGAAACACAACTATATTTTATACCATGGGGACAGACATTCAAGCACAGGATACACAATAGATAAGTTCTAAAGAATCACATTGTGTACTACAAAGCTTATCTGTTATCTGCTCTAATAATAAAACAGTACCTTGAACTTGATCCTAACTAAGAAATAATTACAGGACAAGGAAAAGTCTAAAATAGAATAAGGCTAGAAATGCTATATTTAGTATATTAAACATATACATAAACTTACTGCAGCACAAAGTCTAATCAAACAAATTATTTATGCTTTAAAAGTTGGTCACAGGGGGCTGTCATCTTGTAACTTTGTTTAAAATCTTTGCAAGACCAAGACTATGCACATGCTCAGTGTGGCCTGGCTGCTTGCTGGGCATGGAAACAAACAAAGCTGTTTGAGTTGTGCATGGCTGAGAAGTAAGGCAGGGTCTCCCCCTGCTGTTCATAAGTATGATTGTTTCCCTGCCCAGCATTAAGGGACCGTCTGACAATTCCTATCCACATCAGTAAATGAAGGGAGAATTTCACTTCATACAGTCAGGTTTCTTATAAAAATGGTACACATTTTTTAATTAAAGCATATTTCATTAAAGAAAGTAAACATTTTATTTAATTTTTTGCCTTGTCCGTTAAGCCTTATTGGAAGCAAACCAATCCTATTGGGTTTAACACGTTTACATGATTTTTAGTAGATCTAAAATACGGAGACACAAATTTCAGCAAGACACCTTATGCAGAAAACCCCTGTTGCTGAGCATTCTGGAAAACGGGTGTCATACCTACATAGGTTATATAGCACTACGTTTGAGAACACAGCTCTACCAGTGATCATTGGCATTATAATGGGACACATTAGTTCCACCCCTCTGCTTCACTGAGCAACAACAATTCCTAGTTCATTCTGTGTTGAGCTTAACAGATAATTTAACTGGATATCACCCAAAGATACATAATACAATAGTTTCAGGAGGTTAAACATGTTGAGTGAAGAGGGAAAGAGGAAAAAAAAATCAGATAATGTTAAATCCACTATTAACCAATGGTGCAAAGTCTGGCAGGGGACACACCTACATTTTTTGTGCTAATTTTTCCTTTTACCCAAGCTTAAATACAAAAACCTCTCTTCCACATCAGAGGGTACAGCTACTCAGCATAAATAGACTTTTCAGTGTATGCAAAGTCATTAGTTAATAATTACCAGAAACATTCTACAACAAAGGGGTATATACGTTAAACATACAAGAAAACATACAAAATAAAAACAGTTTACAATCTGAAAGAAGTGTGATGCAGTTCATTTGAAATGTGAAAGCTTATGCAAATAATATGGCCAGTGGGAAAATGAGAAGGAAGCCCTTTGAAGAAAAGATATGAATAGAGAGACCAATTCTTACGAGCGCAAGAGAGAAACTAACGAAGAAGCTGAAGCGCTTGCACGTAACCGCTTACAATTAATTAGCAGTTGCTAGGTGACATCCCTTCTGGATGTGACATCACACAAACACCTAAGTGGCTCATGGAAGCACACACACACAGGGGAGAAGAAGCTTTTCTGGTGTTGCAAGATGGAGAGGACCCGTCCATCGGAAAGCGGCGGTTTGCTTTTTTTGGATTCCTTACTAGAAAAGCAGGATACAGCAGCACATTAGAAGTTTGTACTGTAAGTTTATTGCTTATGACTGGGTTCTCAAAATGATGTTACTAGTCCATTAAGTCCCCTGCACTTAGCAGCTGGTTTAGTAGCCAAATCAGTAAAAATCTGCAAACTGTGGCCTTTATATGTCAAGTCAAGTTTTGGTACATACGTCCACATAATCAATTCTGGAAGAATAATAATGACTTTGTCATGTCAATTAACCTGGTTCACCAGCTCATCTGCTTTTGTTTCAAATGCATCAATAGCTCTTTAGTCCCAGCTGTGAGTTGCATAGTTTTGGCCATATACGCTAACTCTGTTTGAGGCAGCAATTTGAACTTTCCACATAAAAATGCAACCAGTGAGTACCCAGGTACAGGGCCAAGAGCTTCTTGTGAGACATCACTATATTGTGAAGAAGAGGAAGGAGCATCATCTACACTGGGCCGGAATCCTCCACCAACTTGGAACCAAAAGGTTGGATGCTCAATTAAGAAAAAAACATTTTTCAGTGTGCTCCCTTTCATGTGCCGTTTGGATGCTTTGGACATTACTTCTCCTGTCCAGGGAATAATGGTCAAGTTTGAGATGTTGCACTGATGTTGTATTAGAATCCACCCACGTGGAGTGAAGAGCTTGCTAAGATCTGTCTGTCCTCTTTGAGCCTTTGCATGCGCCCCATAATAGTAAAATACATTTCCTCCCCTGACTCTCAAGAAAGTGTGAAAATGGTCAATAGGTTTTTAAGTTTTGAATAAATCTGCAGCTCAGACTTCACCAGAAACCTTAAAAGGGTTATGGGGAAGGATTTTGGTTTGTCAAATTAAATATTCCTACTCTTCTAGCATTATTCCCCTCAAAATAATAAAGAGTGAATGTATTTACACGGCACATAATGTACTCTCTATCGCATTTATAAAGCTCTATGAAGTCACAAGGGGAGCTCCATGGTCTGGTTAATGTAAGACAAAATATTTGTTACAATGCAATGACAAAATTCATGACTTTCCTGCAAAACTTTTGGATTCAGATATACTTTTGTTATTCCCCCACAAATATTGCTATTTACCAAAACCACCCTTGTACTTCCCTAGCAACGTCATTGCCATGCACAACTCCCAGCATCTTCACTTTCATTAGTACAGTAAATACCAACACTAGCCCCCCATTTTGCTGCTTCATTATATAATTTGATTTAGTTGTCTTTGGTTTCTTCATGAACTTGTTCAACTCCCAGCAACTTCACTCTCATGCTGCTCAACTCCCCGGATCAGTCCCAGATCAGATTGGTGGAAAGTCCCATTTTGGTCCAATTGTAGCTGTATTTTAAAAGTGATGAATTTTCCTTTACACGTTCAATACTGATCTAGCAATAATTGATTGTTAAGATGAATGTTTTATTTCTGGTAAAAGTTCTACTTTTCGTTTTATCATAGGGCTGATCTGGGAAGATTCAACCTCAAACTGAAGAGGCCATAATTCAGCTGTAATGTAAGTTAACTTAAAATGAATACATTTGCAATTGCAAGGACTTGTGCTAGAGAGACTGTGGGAGCCTCAGAAATGGAAGGAGACCTGCTAAAAAGTTGCCCCCACCAATTATGGTTTATTTGTATCAATAAAGGGCTTTAAATGGCTTCCTTGCTTTTATATGTATGCATATTCCCTCTCTAATCATCACTAAGAATCAGTCATACATTCTGGCAGGGGTGCCCAGATTTTTTAAAAGTTTGAAGCACTCTCATTAAGAGAGACATGTACATACTGGGTTTTGAAAACTATAATGAACTCAAAATGGTTCTGAGGGGATTACACATAAAGAAATTTCCCACATCACAATTTCAACAATACGTTTATGTTGCATTCGTTTCATTTTGAGTGACTGCTCTATAAAGTTAATGTAATCGAAAGTCGCAGGTCCCTAGCATTCTGGATGAAATACACTTTACGTTTACTAAGCACAGTCGTATTTGCTTTTTTTACTTAATTGTCAATGATTTTGCCAAAAATTTTCACCCTACATGTGTTATTTTCTCCTCCACCCCACAAATGCAATTCTCCCCCCTACAACAAATATTTAATTCTCTCCACATTTCACTACTTCCCCTGTGCAATTCTCTCCTCCTTCCTACAGTTTTTATGAGCCTTTCTGTCTTTACTCCATATGGCATTCAATCCTGCTTTATCCCTTTCTATCACAGGTCCTATCCTCTCTGTATTTCAATCTCCTCTTTACAACGCCTAAGGGGTTATTTATTAAACCTTGATTTTTCTGGTCAGGCTTTAAAAGGGAAAACTCAAATGTTTAGAAAAAAAATAGATTTTTCAAGATTATACACCGAGGATTCTCAAAGTCAGAAGCCGAAAATCTACAATCTCAAAACTGTCAAGGTCATGCAGAAGTCAATGGCCCTATTCCAATTCGAAGATATCATGGTCTGCACTGGGCTCCGAGTAAATGATGAAATAACAATTTGGGTTTTCACACGTTTTCATGAAGTCTTTCCGATTTTTTTCAGGTTATTTGGTTGAGCTTGGTTTACTAAAAAAAAACTATATTAATTCGAATTTTAGTAAATACCCCATCCTTTTCCCAATAGCAACAATTGCCATTTCTTAAACATTCATAGTCATAGTCCACTTTCCCCACCGTGCTCTATTTTCTAGCCTGTGCCTTAAGCTGGCCATACACAATAACAGGGGTGCCCACAAGGTAGATCGGGATCTACCAGTAGACCTTTAGCTGGTGATCAGTAGATCTCAAGACACTGTAAACAAACAGCTTGTCTACAGTATATCCCCCTCCTGTTTCATGCTTTTCATTCATATTGTTATTTTGTTAAGGTTAACAAATAGTTGAAATATTTGTTTTTGTAAATATAGCAATATACACTTGCTTAGAAATCAATATTTAAGTAATATTCTCCATGGAACAGAATCCTAACAATGCTATTATAGATGTAGATCATAATCGGACGGCATCACTAAAAGTAAACCTTGCATTAGTATGGGCACTCCTGCACTATAAGATCTGCTTGTGTGGTGACATTGTTCGGAAAGATCTTTCCAGATCTTTCCGAACAATCTGATTACAGCCAGGAGCAATGGGCTCCAATGGGCCAGTCGTTGGAAAAAATCAAACCTTCCTGATATTGTAGCCAGATATTGCTTGGGAAGAACCATCGGAAGCCCCCATACACAGCAGATAAGCTTCCAAGTTGGTCTAAAGGACTGATATAGGCAGCTTTATCTGCCGTGTATGGCCACCTTAAATTAAGCTTAGATACTGTATCAGCACAAAGATTTGCACAATGATCTGCTGCACAGACACTTTGCTGTCATGGAACAGGCAGCCTATTTCCCATACTCAATCCAACTGTGCAGGCAGTATACAAGTAGTATATGAAACTATTTTTAGTGTTGGATTTTAATGTGAAGATTTGTGTGGTGATACTTAAGAGCAGCACCTTCAGGCTTCAGAAGACTTGGAGCTCAATGCTTCAGTTCATTATTTTCTGATTCACAAAAATGTGTCTAGAACCCAAAGCAGAACCCTCATCCATCTTCCACTAGTTCCAATGCATTATATAGTAAAACTATTTATACACAATGCAAGATCCTTTTAAAATGTCACTATATCCCCAAGTTTCTACCAATATCACAATTTGGTAGCATAGACTTTATGGGATCTGTCTGCATGAAAAAAAAATGTAAATGTTTTTCCTGTTAAATACAATTGTCCATGTTTGGCTGGCCTCACCCCAAATTACATTCTGCCATGAACCCTTGATAATCAGGCTACACCTTTCTAGGCTTCTTGTAGAGGCATGACAAACTCAATAGGGACCCTGAGGGAGATGACAATTGAGCAGTTCAAAACTACAACCTCGTTCTTAAATAATCTGGAGGAATAAAGTAATTATAATATATTTATATGTACTACATATATAGTACATATATAAAGTATTAACATTCCAACACAATAGGGAAAATATGATGTATATTGGCCCTTTAAAGCCACTCTTCTGGTAAAAAATAACATAAACCCCCTTGAGAACTTACCTTGATGTGGTTTGATTTAAATTTCTGACTTCCTGGCTGTAGCAAATTGTGGCAACCAAAAAACTACAGGAAGTGATTTGATGAAGCTATATGTATTTTTTTTCCCTGGGACCCAAAAGAACAGATGTATCTGAATGTGTTTGATGTCTATTACAGATCTATCAGTGAAGGTTAGAACCTGCTTCTTCTTACAATAGGGACAGTTTTAGAATTTAAATGTCACTTGTGTAACTGGAATGCCAAGACATATGACAAGGAAGGATAGCAAGAAAAAAAAAAACAGAAGACTGGAAGTAAACAGGAATAAGAAAATAGATGCTGAAGTGCAGTTCTAGAATTACAGTGCCAAATTTACTGTAGCAGAGTCTAATTTAAAAGTGAGCATTCCTTGATGGTGCCATTCACTGTCTGTGCTGCCAATAGTCTGATAACAGGCACATTCTGAAAATTCATTCTACACCAGAAAACATACCCTCCAATATCCCCATGTTATATACATTATGCTATAATTCAGTATCAGAAACCCCACGGTCAGTATGTACGACATGTCATCGCTTTCGTGATTTACAATTATAGGTATCAGCCTAGAGCATGGATTAAGTTTCACTGCAGAGGAAATTTTTGCTGGCACAAGATGGGCTGATCTGCTGTTGAAGTTTTAATAGTAATGCTCTTTACTTCTGCTCTTATGATAACATTCATTTGAAAACTGTACATATATATATATATATATATATATACATATATAATCATGGAAAACATAATCCTTCAATTTAGCTTTAATCCCAGTAACACACAGCATGACAATATTTTCTCTTTCACACGTCTACGACTATGCACAGAATTTTATGACTTCCATAAATTCTCAGCTTGCTCGTATTGGTTACAAATGATATATGTCTCCAGGTGTAAGGTACCAAGTTAGAGCAGGCCTGTGTAATGCAAAGTGGTTAGGGATGGACCAAATCCAGGATTTGGTTCTGGATTCAACCACAATTCTGCATTTTTCAGCAGGGTTCGGCCAAATCCAAGTGCCTGGCCAGACCAAATCTGAATCCAGAAAGTCATACAACTTTTTGTCATACAAACAAGAAAGATAAAAATATTTTATCCACACCCTTCCTAGCCCTGATCTGCACGTGTAACTTAGGGTTCGGTTTGGTATTCATCTGAAGCCTTAATAAAAGATTTGGGATTCAGTGAAACCTCAAAAAAGCAGATTTGGCGCATCCCTAAAAGTGATACTACACTAATGTAGAGTCTCCAGCATACAGGCCCAGCCAGGGAAGTGGATTTTGCCTTTGATTCAGCACTGTGAGAGATTATAAATTGGGGGCTCATGCTGGATCTTTAAATGCTAACCTTTGCAAAATGCACAAACATTGCAGTGCCCTACAACATACATATTGCATACAAATAATGAACGATAAAGGAGGTGTAGAGGTCCCCTTTTCATTAAATCTTATTGATGTGGCACGCTTTATTAATCTTATTCATCAAATGTATTATCAAATTATCTATCACAAAACACAACATAATCTTGATCATATTTGCAATCATGTTTTTGCCCAGAGATTGGTCAGATATTCATCAGACAAGTTTAAAAATCTTGTTGTATAACTACCCACTGATGTATGGAGTAACCATTCACACACTTACTAAGGACATACCTCCTAACATTTAAAAAATAGAAAAAGGTATAGGATGATATCTCCAAAAAAGGTAGAGTATAGTAGCAATGTCCCAAAAATTGTTGTTTGTGTAATCAAAGTTTATCTGAAGAAGGTGCACATCTCATTTATGTCTCAGGTCCACAGCTTTCAATCATCTTGTAGGAGAATCCACAATCTTATTAGTTACAATTGTATCTAAGTGCATGTGCTTGGTATTCTGGGCACTCTGCCAAAAGCCGTCTTATCTTATTAAATTCCACAAGCTTTGTAACTTTTTTCTGACAGCTTCAGTGCAGACCATTAATGAGTAATGTGGGACATTTAGATACATATCCAGGACATTTGGTTTTGCTATGAAAGTCAGGACTTTCCCTTATGTGATATTTTGTGCCTTTTATGCTTTGTGATTTTATGCAGGAATGTCTCCACGGAATTCACACTGATTGCAATAAGCACTGATGTGGCATAGGGCCTTGAAACCACATCTTGCCCTCTCTTAACCTTCAGGCATTATAACCATCAAAGAACGGTAGCTTGTGCCAGCTGATTTCAATACTGACTGCACCGGCACAGTTTTCAGATTAGAAGTTCTATTCAAACTGTAGATAAATTAAGTATTTATGTATGGAGAACAAGGCATTTGATAGCTTAGAGCAGTGATTCCCAACCAGTAGCTGGTGAGCAACATGTTGCTCTCCAACCCCTTGGATGTTGCTCCAAGTGGTCTCAACATGCTTATTTTTAATTCCAGGCTTGGAGGAAAGTTTTGGTTGTATAAAAACCAGGTGCACTGCCAAACAGAGTCTCAATGCAGGCTGACAATCCACGTAGGGGCTACGAAATGGCCAATCGCAGCACTTATTTGGCCAATCGCAGCACTTATTTGGCCAATCGAAGCACTTATTTGGCACCCCAAGAACATGCTACCAAGAAATCTGTACTTGGTATTTCTGGTAAAACTGTATTTAAATTGTTTACCACCTCTAATTGCTTCATTGGGGGGGGCATTCCACAAGTTACCTCTGTTAGGTGCATAAACGTACATAAACGTGTTTTGTCATGGAATGCATGTGATGTGCTTCTGTAGGGTAACAAGATTATATGGGGATCGGTACAACGCATAATAGTATATAATAGTATAAAATGGTGATGACCAGCAATTGCCAGAAATTACTGCTCTAGTTCTTATGTTTTATCAGTAACTGCAGCATGTCCTATATCCTTTGTACAGCTGTAGAATCAAGCTAGGAGTCTGTTATCAGTTTTGGATCAGAATCTGTTATCTGCAGCACCGTTCAGCTTCAGGGATATAAATACAGTTTTTAGTGTGTGAATTTAATGATATAATGAAGTGGGCCCAGTAAAAAAAACTTGACCATTTCCTTAGCTCCAGCTGCTGATACCCAGGGTCGGACTGCCCGGCGGGACACCAGGGCCAGACCCCCAATGGTCACATATTAAAAAGAAAAAATTAGATGTTGCACTGCACTATCTGCGCATGCGCGTGGCGTGGGTGACGTCTGCGTATGCACCACGCCGCAGAGAGGGGACACATGGCACAGGCACCGCAGCAAGGGGAGGGGGGCCCGAAGGGGGTCCTGGACAGCAGTCCCGGTGGGCCCCATGTCCCCCAGTCTGACCCTGCTGATACCTCTTGATTATCATATTAATATCAAATATACAGTCATATGAAAAAGTTTGGGAACCCCTCTTAATTCTTTGGAATTTTGTTTATCATTGGCTGAGCTTTCAAAGGAGCAACTTCCTATTAATATATAACATGCCTTATGGAGACAGTAGTATTTCAGCAGTGCCATAAAGTTTATTGGGTGAACAAAGTATATGCATCATAATAAAATTAGAAAGGTGCATACATTTGAGATATTAAATCAATGCTTAGTTGAGCCTCCTTTTGCAAATGTAACAGCCTCTATACACCTCCTATAGCCTTTGATGAGTGTCTGAATTCTGGATGGAGGTCTTTTTGACCATTCTGACATACAAATTCTCTCCAGTTCAGTTAAATTTGATGGCTGAAGAGCATGGACAACCTACTTCAAATAATCCCATAGATTTTTGATGATATTATTAACATGTATTTATATAGCAAGTTGGGGGACTGTGACGGCCATTCCAGAATATTATTATTATTAATAATAATAATAATAATAATAATAATAATATGTATTTCTATAGCACCAACGTATTTCTTAGCGCTGTATTGTACTTTCCCGTCTGCATAAATGTCTTTGTAGATTTCACAGTGTGTTTAGGCTCATTGTCTTGTTGGAATCTGCAAACCCTGCGTAGCTTCAATTTTGTGACTGATGCTTGAAAATGATTCTCAAGAATTGGTTGATATTGGTTTGAATTCATCTGACCCTCGACTTTAACAAGGGCTCCAGTCCCTGAACTAGCCACACAGCACAACTAAATTTTTGTATTATATTGCAGGCTGAGAGGGGTTCCAAAATGTTTTCATATGACTGAAACGTTCTCTTGCTGGGGCCTAGTAGTCCCATATAAATTCTTACCTTGTTCATAAACTGGCCCTCAAATATCCATATAACAGAATGTGTGCTAATCTCAACTATTGTTTTTAATTACGTGAAGATTTGGTGATTCACTTGTATAATTCTGAAAATTGTTTCTATTTATGTTGCACATCTAAAGCTTTTACATTTGTTAATTGTCTGTTGTACTTCTTCCTCTTCTGCTGATAAATACATTCAATAAAATGTCAGAATTTTTGACACATTTTGCCTCAACATACCTAATGTTAAAATGTATAACCCCCTTGCTGGTTTTACATGTTGCTGAATTTTTGATACACTTAATATTTTTTTATGTTTGATTATAAGGGGAAAATTTACTATTATTTGCGGAAATTAACTCGACCAAATTCGCAATTTGTTGCATTGTTTTAGGCTATCATTTTGCTCGCAATACGATTTCTCGATGAATTCGTACGATCGGATACCGTGAAATTTCCTTCGAGCGTCCGAAAAATTTGTACGATTCAAATGATCGAACGCTCCGATTTTTCGAATGGTATTCGAGCAGGACTTAGCCTCAGAAGCCTATGGGGAGCTTCCCATAGGCTTCTATTACAATTCGGTAGGTTCAATCTGGCGAAGTAGGCAGTCGAATAACTGAATAAAATTTTTATTTCTTCGATCATCGAATGATCGAATTATCGAATATCCGATCATTCGATCTATTCAATATTCGATGATTGAAGAGGCCAAATTTGCATATCTGATTTCACGAAAAATTCGTACGATCGGTATTCAATTTAATTCAATTGAACTTTGATCATTTCACGTGAATTTCGTAAATCGGCCCCTAAGTGTCTACAGCAAGCTTAGAGATTATTTAAAGGTAAAGTATTCCTGTAAATAAATATTCAAACCTTAAAAATTATTTCTGAAAAAAGCCCCCCCCCAAATATTGGGTTTTCGACTACAATCTATCAGACTTTCCTTGACTATGAACCACTATATAAAGCCCCCCTCTAAATACCAGGTTTGCAACTTTAAAATTGTAAGGCTTCTACTTCACAATGAACTAGCATATATTTCTATACCTGTGATCAGGGCCCCCATCAGGGGCACAGGGGGTACTCCTGTACCAGGCCGAGCCTGAAGGGGGAACCCGGCTGTGCTGCAGTTTTCAAAATAGCCGCATCACCTTACCTCTCCTGAAGTCCCAAACAGATGAGGTGCTAAGCAGCTAAAGTCTAGAATCAGCGAAAAGACCTGAAGTTCCAAAACAGTGAAAAGACCCAAAGTCCCAAAGCAGCGAAAAGACCTGAAGTCCTGAATTGGCGAAAAGACCAGAAGTCCCGGATCGGCAAAAAGACCTGAAGTCCCGAATCATCAAAAAGTCCTGAAGCGGCGAGAAGACCCGAAGTCATGTAAACAGGCAAAATTGAAGTCCTGAAGCTGTGAGTTCAATTCTACTGAACACCAATGTGTGCTTTTTTTTTTTTTTTAAATTGTAATCCCCTGGCCACCAATGCATTATTTTAATACTCTATAGGCCCCCTGCCACCAATGTTTTTTTTTTAAATATTCTCTGGGGCCCCAATTTTTTTTTCATGCAAGGGGGTTAAAAAATGTTTTAAATAACTTTTCTGGGGGCCCTGGTGCCACAGTGTTTTTCAACTTATAAGGGGGCCCTGACCATCAATAGCTTTTTATAACTTGTGTATGTGGGGGTCTGTGTCATCAGCGCTGTGGTGTGGGGTAGGCGGGATCTAGGGTGGAGCTTGGGGGCTGGGGTGGGCGGGGCGCAGGGAACCTGAAAATTTTGTTGTACGGGGCCCTGTGATTTATAATGACGGCCCTGCCTGGGATAACATATAAAGGACTCTGGAAACTTATGAGCATAAAAGTGTATTCTTGCCACAATTAACTAATACAATTACAAGTTATCACAGTGTAAATAAAATCCCATAATGAAACAAGCAAAGACTTATTTATTTTCTAACTTTTCAAACCTTATCTCTTGGTGTGAGTGCATACAGGTGACT
>JAMBMQ010000647.1:0-25000 GCA_024363595.1 Xenopus borealis | reverse complement strand
CAATTAGACAGCTTGCTCCACTCCCTGTGAATTGGTCACTATTACATTGGAGATGTTCTAAGAAGTGGCAGTGGCTATGTACAAATGCTAATGTTACATGGGAAGGAATGCCACTATCAAACTACCCTGCCTGCCTGGCATTATTTTTATATTAATCTCTTGGAAATTCAGTGCCTGATGCACATGTAGCAGTGAGAGGTGAAGCTCAGAAACATTCTGAGCAGAGTTCAGGGATCTTGAATGATTATGGATTCAGTGTAGGAGCTGGGGGTTCATGTTCAGATTTGACCCTAGGAATTAAGGGCCCAGAAAAAGGCACGGCGAGGTAACTCGATTAAGAGATAATAGTGCTCTCCTTTAAAGGACCAGTAACATCAAACTTTTTTTTTAATTTCATAACTATACAACGAAAAAAAAAAACACCTTACAGAAACTGCACTTCCTCTCCTCTTCAGAAAAGGCGACAGGGCTACCATCCATCCCGCAGTGCTCAATTTCTCCTCCCTGGCTATTCTACTAACAACATGTGGCTGGGAAGTCTCTCTCGTGAAGGAACATGGCTCAGGTTCCTTGCAGTCCTGTGGGCCGGGATTGTGGAGCAACGCCTGCCTCAGGTAATACTCCTTCCGTAACTGTGGCCTGTGGGAGCGCTATCCCGGGGGCTTTACAGCCGCATGCTGTCAGTGAATAGCCAGGGAGGAGCAATTGAGCACCACAGGATGGATGGTCGTCCTGTTGCCTTTTCTGAAGTGGAGTATCTGTAAGTAATTTCTTAATAAAGGATTTGCAATGTAAAAGTTTCATTTGTCTTGGTGTTTTGTTTTTCATTGTAACAATTTTAAAAAAAAAAATTATTTTTGATGTTACTGGTCCTTTAAATGGGTTGTTCACCTTCCAAACGCTGTTTTTCTGTTCAATTGGTTTCAGATTGTTCCCCAGAAATAAAGACTTTTTGCAACTACTTTCCATTTTTTACAGTTTTTTTCAAAATGTTAGTGCAGTTTAATGTTCATGTTCCTGGTGTTTGAGTCTGGCAGCTTAGTAATTAAGGCGCAGATTCTAAACTGTTACAATTTTGCAAAATTTAGGGGCTGATTTACAAAGGGTCAAATTTAAATTCAAATAAAATTAGAATTACAAAATTTGAATTACGAATTAATTTTGGGCTACTTCGACTATAGAATAGACCAAAACTCAATTCAAATTGAAAAAATTTGAATATTAAAATTTTCAAAATACTGGCCTGTTGAAAATACTTCGAATTCGACTATTCTGCAGCTTAAAGCTGAGGGACCTCGCAGAACTTGTCCTGAGATTTTTTCTAAGTTCTGAGAATTCAAAGGATTTTGGTGAAGATCATTCGAATCGTTCGATCGAATGATTTTCATTCGATCGAATACGGCCGTTTTTCGATCGAAAATTACCCCCCAAAAAAAACCGAGGGTCGAATTTCAAAGCACCCTTAGTAAATCAGCCCCATAGTTGATACATTTCTCAGCAGCATCTCTGGATTATTAGTAATTATTGTCTCAATTCTAACAGCTGCCTGTAATGAAACCCAGTGATTCTGCTCAGTAGGGTCAAAATTAAGAAATGTATCAACTAAATGTATCCATTTAGGACAGTTACAGGGTCAGCGACTCCCCCTTCCAGAGCTGCTTTGCAATGTGAAATATGACACTTTACACTTCAATAATAGAAAAACGCCCACAAATAGAAAATGATTGGAAAAATCTTTGTTTCTGGTGATCTATCTGAAATCAAATGAACTGAAAAAAGTGTTAGAAGGTGAACAACCTCTTTAAGAGTGTTGTTGCAGTAGTTAAGGGCAGAACTACATGGAAGACTTTGGCGCTTTTCTGACAGATCCAATGCTGGGCAACAAAATGAAGTCTGCGCCTTAATTACTGAGCTGCCAGACTCAAACACCAGGAAAGTCAGATGGTGTCGCAGGGTTGATCAAATGAAGATGCATCTTGCAGCATTTTCATCCGACAGTCGTGTCGCGTCTGATCAACATTGCGACACCGTCTGACTTTCCATTAACTTACCATGTTCTTGTCAGATCCGACTTGGTGTTTTGTTGCCCAGCGTCAGATCCAACAGAAACGCGCCAAAGTCTTCCATGTAGTCCTGCCCTAACTTGTGCTTTCCCCTGCAGTGAGTTGTGCATTAAACCACTTTCATTAAGGTGCTTGTGTCAAAATGTGCTTCTCTGTATAGTTGCATTTTGTACCATTCAGTCCTTTATACCTTCCGTTCTGATGAATCAGGCCCTGCTGAACCTTTTCATATAGAGGAAACCTGGTGCTACGTGGTTCCTACAGCTCCCTGTGCCAATTATCACAGCGCAGTTGTGCCAAAAGAATAGAGAGCGCAAGTCGCTTACTGAACACCAGACTTTTCAAAATTCTTGGAAACATGCTGCATTGTGGGGGGAAATGGTGATTGCCAAATTCCACTTTGCTCACTGCACTTGTGGATGTAAATGAGCCCTAAAATATATTTCAGGCCATATTTGTGTTTGAGGGATCAGGATGTAGGGTGAAAACGAGGCTGCAACAGAGAATATTACAGGGGAAGAACACCTATAAACATTGCCTAAAGACTATTTCTGTGTTAAAAAGTTTCTATTTAGGTCTGCTAGCTTCTGCTCTAAAGGAAGGTCCTTTTCATGTGGATATAACTTAGGGGCATATTGGGGGTAAGTGGCACCCTGAGACAACCTAGCAGTTTAATTTTTGTTGTGTCAGAGCAGGTCGGGGGAGGGGGCATATCACCAAAGCAGAGAGTGCAATAGTTAAAATTTCTCTAGACGTTGAGTGCTCAGGAATAAAGTATATTCACAGATGCTATACACAGAAGCTAGTAGCTCACAAGGGTCCCTTTCCTTGTAAATTACACTTTAATGAAGGAATTAATACATGTTAATTGAATTGATTAATGTAAATATTTATTAACTCTTTCAGTGGTCTCTGTGTGTTTGTTTTTTCATCCATAACATCCAAATATCTGCCTCTTCCTTTGTGCATGATATAATCATGTTGTACAGCTGCAGATCTGAACACAGGGGTATAACAAGGCACCTGACAAAGCAGCTCCAAAAACTCAGCAGACCATGAAATACAGATGATGAAAAGTATTTCTGAAAGCAAGTCTGATACTGGCACAGAGCAGCGAGTCTAGCTTCCCCAATATGCGGAGCATGCCCATACTATATGATATAATAATATGCTGTAGTCCTGTGGGGGAAATAAAAAAAGACTGTTGAAAAATGTCACTGGTTGGGGGCCAATAGACCTGGGACCCACTTGCAGGTTCTTTAGTAATCTGACAGGCCAGTCAAACCCAGCTACAGGAACAGTACTCCAACATGCCTGGAGCTGAAATAGTCACATGAAATGAAACCACTACAGTATGCACCAAAAGCTGATTAAAAAATGTGAACTGTAACAGTCTCATTCTTCCATTTATATGGAATCGTAAGGTGCCGCGAATTGCCTGGGTGAAGTTTACAGCTGAGGATGGTGGTCTAGCATTACCAAATTTCCAACTATATTACCTAGCATCTCAAATATATTACCTGTATTGGTGGCAACACCCTGACCCCTATAACCCCAATATGGCATTGCAAGCAAACATAATTGGGTCATTAGAAGGTCTAAAAAACCTACCTTATCGTAAACTGTCGGATGTTGGGGGGTAATCCCATTAACCATTGCCACTCCCCATAGAGCATGGTGTCAAGGGTTGAGATTTCTTAAGAAAGAGCCTACCCGCCTTACCTCCTCTCTACCCCTATGGAAAAACGCAAATATCCCACACTTTTGCAATTTGGAAGACTGCCTCTATTGGCCATAAAGGGGCATTAAATACCTGGGTGATCTTCTGATAGACGGTAAATTTGTCTCATACCCTGAGCTTAAAGCCAAATGTGCCCCTAAGAGCTTACCCCTATTCAGATACTTCCAAATTCGTCATGTATTTAGAACCCAATTTGGAACACTCTCCCCAACTTTAACCACACTGGCAATGGAGGACTCGCTGGCGGTAGAACATCCTACAAAGTTGGTGTCTAAATTATATCACAACCTGCTAACTGGTATCCCACTCCTTTTCACTCTGCACTAAATAAATGGCAGTCACAGATACCAGATCTTACCCAGGAGGACTGGGATGAAGCTACAGAGTCGTTATATTGTAACCTAACATCAGTGAAAGATAGGCTAATTCAGTACAAAATATTCCACCAACTGTATACAACCCCAGTCAAATTTAAGACTATGGGCAAGAGGGTCAACGATACATGCCCCAGATGTGGAACTATATCGGCCAACTTTATACACATGATTTGGGCCTGTCCTGTAATTAGTTCATACTGGTCTCAAATAATAGCTTCTCTATCAAACACCCTTGACTTTCCACGGGTGCTATCCCCTATGGTATGTATACTACCATTGTAAGACAAACTCAATGACACATGTTTATATCTGCAGTATTTATTGTTTTGTCGATGTTTATTTTTATTAAAACAAATAAAGATATACCTTTAAAAAAAAAATGTGAACTGTGATTTATGGTTTGATCTAAACAGAAATAGAAGGCAGTGTTTCAGTGTTTTGGACCCTGTATTAAGCCTGTGTGTGCATAAGGTTCCTCTCTCATGGGCATCAAAATATCAGTAGTTTAAATACACCAAATTGCACTGACAACTTTGAAGGGTGATGGCACATAGGGCACTCTGCTCCACGACAATTTTATTCAATAATACAACTGATTTTACCCCTGGATATTTACATTCTTTACAGAATGAAGGTAGAGTCCTGCAGCGGGTCAGATACCCGTGGGTTACCCACAAAAAAAGGGCACCCTTTTTAATGAGGGTAGGATTTTCAGGTGCAGGTATAGATGCAGGTCTGTAGGTTGCGGGTCTCATCTAAATTTCTTTTCTTATGTTATATTGTCTATATTTTTCTCCTTTTAAAATTTAGCAAAACTTGTCTGTCCCCACCCACTTTTGATGATGTCACTTCCGGTTTGCTGCACATCACTTCCTGTTTAATGGTGATCGGTGGGTTGCGGGTCCAGGTCAGTTAGAAGATCAAAGTGTGTAAATATGTGGGTTTGAGCTATGGGCTACGGGGTTGGGTCGGGTCCGGGTCTTAGAAATTGGTTCCATGCAGGACTGTATGTGAAGGTCTTTTAGGGTGCTTTTTCACCTTGCAGAAGAGATTTTCCACTACGTGCCATCAATTACCTCCCAACATTTGAAAAAAATGTAAAGAGAGACAAAAATATCTGCTCTTCTAAACGATGCAATGTTGAACCACGCCCATTTTATGGCCACACCCCCTAGTTATCATGTCCATTGTAAATTTGGCAGGTTATGAAAGGTTGAACACATTTCTGGGAGTTTTATGAGTTATAACAGTTTTGCTAATGAAGGTGAAATTGCCCTTTAAGCTGTAAATCACAGTTCTCCCAAGAGACTTGCTTATCTTAAATAGTTACTATTTTTTTTCTTTTCTTATCTTAAATTGTAAAAAATATATTGAAGTGCAGGTGTTTAGTGTTCTCTGCCAAAAAGCCTCTTATTTTAAGAAACTTTGATCGCCTGTGTGGCTGACAGAAAAATACACATAGAGAAACTCAGGACATTTCAGCAGGGCAGGTTGAACTGTCAAAATCAGGACAGTCCGGCTGAGAAAATGGGACAGTTGGGAGGTATATGATCACCCTAAAGCAGGAGCCACATGGTGCAGGCTACAATCAGCCAAACTGAAGGCTTCCTCTCACTCATGTATCAGCACTCACAGACACTGTGTTGGCCTGGGTTCAGAAATACACAAGAGAGGGAGTAGATTTCAACACGAAAATGCATTCTCACACTACGGGGTAAATTTATCAGAGAATGAAGTTAGAGATTAGCACAGTCCATTAGTATGAAATACCGACTCTCTATTCATTTCTATGGGATTTTTAAAGGTGTATTTATCAGAGGGTGAAAGTTCACCCTTTGAGAAATGCTTTAAAAATCCCATAGAAATGAATGGAGAGAGGTGGTATTTAATGCTAATGGACTCTGTGGTCATCACACTCTCTGATAAATATACCCCACTGTTTGTGCACTGAGGCCGATACAGTGCCTGTGAGTGCAGATACAAGAGTGAGAGGAAGCCAGTAGATCAGTTCATATGCAGGCTGAGAACCAGCCGATTGTGGCACCAGCATAATATAATCAATATTAAAGGGTTGGTTCACCCAAATTTAACTTTTAGCATGCTATAGAATGGCCATTACTAAGCAACTTTTCAATTAGTTTCTAGCTTTCCAGCTTTCAAATGGGGGTCACTGACCCCTTCTAAAAAACAGATGCTCTGTAAGGATCAAAATTTATCAATATTGCTACTTTTTGTTACTCATCTTTCTTTTCAGGCCTCTCCTATATATATTGCAATCTCTTATTTAAATCAGTTCATGGTTGCTAGGGTATTTTGGGCCCCAGCAACCAGATTGCTGAAATTGCAAACTGGTTTTGTTAATGTGTTTATCCATCTGCTAGCACAAATGGCATACTTGCTAGCAGGCAGGGGCTCTATCTGCCAAGGCCTTGACTTCAGCCGCCTCCACAGAGAATGGGCAGTTTGACAGCCCCCTGGGCAACGAGGTTGGGGGAATGTCATATCGGTCCTGACACACGATTGTCACAGTGCCGACCTCAAAGCAGAGACATAATCAAACTGTCGTCTGCTGCACTGCCAGACTTCCTCTTTCCCCTACTGCCACCCACTGATTTCCAGGACCCCTTGAGTGATTTAATCATCTGCTCAGGGAATGGGAAGTGGCCTTTATTTACATACTTACACACACTTACAAACATTTATACACTCTTTTACACACCCATTTTAGTAAAGTTTCCTTTTGTTTGTTTTTTATTTTGCACACTTTTCACTTTTTTTACTTATTCGTTTTACCATTTTTGTTTTGTTTTACCCATAAAAACTGTTTATTTTGCCAGCGTGACTATTGGATTATCTATTTTGGCCACTAATTATGCTGTCAGATTTGTTCTTTCACAATTTTTGTGGTTTTATTGCAATTTTATCTCTGCATTATTGTTTCTAATGTATTTTTAGCATAGATTAGCTGTTTGGTACTTTGATATAGACAGGTGTCTTTTCACTTGTTGGATTCATCACAATGTGTTCTTTACAAAAATATATGGTTTTCTGGTTAGCTTTGTACAGTTAGGTAGTCTTATGGCACATAATACGCAGTCAGGGTACTCTGTTTTCAGCAGTTGATTTTGCAGGTGTGACAATGCAGACACACGTTTTTCATTTGGGGTCTGCACCTTCCACCTGGTTTGGTATATTTATGCATCAAATCATTTTTGTGCCACAGAATTCATGTTCTATGGACACACCTTTCTGCAGAACCTAGATTATATGATACATAAAAGGATGCTTGTTTTTCTGTAGCTTAAGTGTCTGTGCATAAGGGATGTTTTCATGCCTGTGCATGCTACAGACATCAGGGACACTATGGAAATCCAGCATGAAAAATCAATTATTTATACATTTGTATTATACGGATAAAATGGTGTCTACGAGAAACAGCCTAAATTGGGGCTTTCCAGATAACTGATTTGTACAGCAGTGCTTTGAAAAATTGCTAGTGACATATTTTGAGATTTTGAATCTCCATAAAAATCTGGGATCAATCCCAGGTGTTGAATCCCTTACCCAGAAACCTTTTATTTAGAAAGCATACAATTATGGGAAGGGCATTTCCAATGAACTTCATTTTATCCAAATAATGACATTATTAAACTGGACCTTCTGCTTGATCCTAACTAATATATAATTAATTTGTATTGGTGGTAAAACAATCCTATTTGGTTTTTGTAATGTTTAAATATTTTTAGTAGTCTGTTCATCAAATTACACAAAACCCCAAGTCTCAGGCATTCTGAATAACAGGTCCCATACTTGTACATATTTGGTATTGGCACTCCCAAGAGACATGGGGCTTTCCAAATCAGCTGTATTATTGCACATATAATACATGTTTTTCTTGTGTGTCTATATAGTGATTTTTATTAAATGCTTTTTAGGTATTTGTTACAGAAGTGGCATTTACCTGAAATACCACAACAGAGACAGAACATAAAGTGTCCAAAAAATGCCTGACACTGTGCAACTGAATGGGTGAAAGCTTTGATAAAGCTTTTATAAAATATTAGAACATCCTTATCAGTGTCATATTTAGATATATTTTTTAGTGGGCTATCTGTATCTCTATAAATGTACATCCAAATGCATATGTGTTTTAGTTTCATAGTTCAGTGGAGAAAAGCTTTGTTGTTAATATGCAGGTTTGAAATCTGTTGTCCGTAAACCTGTTATCCAGAAAACACATCTCAGAAAAGCCATCTCCCATAGATACCATTTTATCCAGATAATTCACATTTTATTTTCAAAAATTATTTCCATTTTCTCTGTAATAATAGAAAATTAATTTGTACTTGATCAGCCTCTTTGGTTTTTTTAATGTTTATATGATTTTCTATTAGACTTGAGGATCCAAATTATGGAAAGCTCAGTTATCCGAAAACTCCCAGGTCTTGAGCATTCTGGATAACAGAACCATACCTGTCTAATAGACTTTCTATTGTACAACCACAAATGATCAAAAGATGCAGAGTAAATATAAAGTACATTATGATTAGTATAGTGGGTGTTAAAACCTGTCACCCTCTTTCCTATATATATATGTGTGTGTGTGCATTATTTTATTATTATTTTATTTATTATTAAATGCTGCATTATTTCTCATGGTGGTATATTGTTGTTATAAGTAATAGGTATCCCCAAAAAGAAAATAATTTTGATGAACAATGATCTTCAATGCTTAGAAAAATATACAAATATAGTTTGTAAAATATGTGAAAATCAGTTTCCTGTTCTGTGAACACGTTAGAGGCATGATGATACAGACTGCTATCTGGCTGCTCTCCATGATCTCATCACTAGCCCAACCTCCAGCTCACCCGGCTGTGTGTTTCTATAATAATCCCAGCCCAGGCAGGAGCCGCACGGCTCTCCCCCCTTGTCTCACACAGGCAGTCACTGCAGATTGGCAGGCAGCAGTACCAAGCGCAGCTCTCTGGGTTGGCACCTATATAGGAGCTGGCTCTGGAAGGTCATTGCTTCCACTGCAGTCAGTTATTGGATTCTCCAGGCAGCGTGTCACTGATTCCTGATCCAACTGGGAGAACATGGGACTATGTGCATGATCTCAGGCACCGGAGCAGGACCTTCTTGCATGCCAACGTCTCTTTAGGGAGGAAACTACACTGTGTAAGAAGAGGAGGGTGGGCACCGGTTGAAGGAAGATGGCCTCTCCCACCCCTGCCTCCACACCAGGGAGTGGGGTGTCTCCCTCCAGCCAACCAAGGATTCGCCAGGTGGGTGATGAACTGGGTGGCCAAGATCAGGGTTGCCCTCGTGGGCATGCACATTGTGGTACGGTGATGGAACAACTCTGTTCTGCTGTTGCATTACTCTGCTGCTTCATTATTTTCAGGTAGCTCTATTTGTCCAATGGATATGAATGGGAACCATCGTCTGTACATGTGTACTTACTACTGCATTGCAAGGGACATTCTGTGTGCTATGTATACAAATAAGAATCTCTGCAGTCAGTTATAGCACTGCAGGGAAATGTCACTGTCACAGGAGAATCCTCTTTGTCAAGGGGGTGGAATTGTTCACCAAGACTACTTTCCTTTTATCCAGGGACTCTCCTAGCTACACCCATTGTTCAGTGACATCATTGGCAGGTCCTTTCTTATCAGGGATTTGCAACATAAGGTTTTCCAGTGACTTGCTAATTCCCCTATAGAACTGCAATTCTGCAAAAGCTGTAGATCTGAAGATTGCAGGTCCCACCTGAAACCCATGACCAGATTGGCTGCCTGCACATCAGTGCCTTTAGATGCAAACATTACCAGTATATAGACAGAGCCTGTCAGATACACCATTTAAGGCTTAGAACATCACAAAAGGACATTTTTAAACCCTGATAAACTATAGTTCTTTTGTACAGGTAGTGGTACGAAAATAGAAATATTTTCATGTGATAGTTTAATACAATCAGGTTTAACTGATCGGTATATAAGTCCTTAGTAAGTAAGTAATATGATCGGTATATAAGTCCTTAGTAAGTAAGTAATACTTACTGGGGCTTATTGACATATATATGAGTTACATTTTGTTCTACTGTTTTTGATAGCAATGAATCAATTATTTTTGATTAGACAAATGCAAATGAGAAAATGAAAGCAAATATCTGATTTGTTAGGCAAACTGCACAGGTGCAGTTTTGCACCTATTTTAATTAGTATCCAGCTATTGCATAATGATGGACATAGAGAGTTGAGCAGCCTTGCTGTTTTGCCTTGTCACCCCTTTCCTCTAACTGTGGCCCTGTATTCCAGGTCTTAAATGAGATATACACCCCACAATAAAATGTTGTGTTATGAAAGAAAAGGTCATTTCAAACAACTTTCCCTTATATATTAATTACAGTTTTTTTTGGTTAATGTCATTGCTATTGAAAGCAATAATATTTTTGGACTTTTTTCTGCTTTCAGTTCTGTCTTTTACATGCTTTCTTCATCGGGCTGTTAATCAGCTGGCTTCTGCCATACAGTTTCAAAAGTCAAACCCACCAGGGAAGAAAATAGCAATGGACAGAAAGATTCTGATTTAATAATCGTTCTATTTACAAATAATTTTAAAACTGTTGGAATATATAAAGGCAAGCTGCTTAGAATATGAATTTGTTTCATTAGGCGAAATGTGATTTATGAGTTTATACTGAATCCATGCTGTTTACTCTTCTTACTCCTGACTGCGCTGTATGGTTACAGTGTAGATAGCAGGTAATATGAGCAATGAGAATATATTTTTGTTTTGTTATTTTTTAAGCCCAGGGTTTTATTTGTTACCTTTAGCAAATCAGCAGCAGTTATTGCAGAATTACATCTCCCCGAAGCCTGCAAGAGCCACTGTGGTTTGTTATACATCTAGTCAGGGCCACGTTTGGCACCTTGTAGAAAATAGAGCAGTGAGATTTTTTTTACCACCTGCTTCAAACATGGGCATAAACTGCTGTAGTCTCTTTACATTTAGGGTCAGATTTACTATTGGTCGAATAGTAAAGCATATAACGGAACTAGTTGGTCCTGGGCCTGCACTTGGGCCCCCCAACCCCCCTCCGGATGCTACTTTTACGCCACAATTCACACTGGCATGATCATCCTGCAGGCCACAATGGTATGCGGGGTCACCCACACATGGCAACCCATGGTGCCCCTCATAATACCGCCCCTGCATAGAGCTGACACATGTACACATAGTCTTACAGATATTAATATATAAAATATCATTTATATTAGTCAATTCTATGAAGACACTTGCCCTTGCATGTTTATTTGCAACAAATGCAACGTTTCCGGGCTATACCCCTTTGTCAAGTATTGACAGCAATTCACCTTCATTAATAAAATTGTAATAACTGGAAAAAAAAAACAGAAATATGTTCAGACTTTCATAACCTACCAAATGTTGTAAAATGTACATGGTAATTAGGGGTGTGGCCACAACAAAATGGCCATGGTCAAAATAAATGTAAAGTACCTGTTACATTCACATACAACAGGGTTTTATCAGCAACCAAATAACCTACCTGTGTGTTTTTGGAGTGTAAGAGGACACGGGAGAACCTGGAAACCCACATGAATTGGTTTTTATGGTAGAATGTAGTGTACAAAGTATGCACTGTGACTAAAATAAATGAATATAACAATTTCCTAGTGCCCAAATATGTTGATCTGCTCTTCTCTGCACAGAAATTTTTATAAAAGTATAAGATCAGCAGCATTCAAAGGCCTACAAGATGGATATCACTGTTTTTATTTTTAATTTTTTATATTTTAAAACAAACAATTAAGTAAGAAAAGATAGATATAAAAGGGCAAGATCAAGTAGAGAGGGAGCAGATTTATGTGTCCATATACTCGTGTAATCAATGCAATTGGTCAGTTCACATTTCCCAATGTATTTATTGGGTTGCCTTTACAAGACATCCATGCAACCCAGATATTCTCGAATTTTTGCGGACATCCTCGAGCCAGATAGGTCAGTTTTTGATTTGTCAATGAGCTGTTTACTATGTTCCGCCAAAATAACACGGATGGAGGTGTGGTGGATTTCCAATTCAGAAGTATGGCTTTCTTTGCAAAGAACAGAAGTTGAAGATAACAGATCCTGGTATAGTTGTTTAGGCCCAAGTCAGCTTCTGTTAATCCCAGTAGGCAGATCAGGAGGAATAGGATTTGTGGAAATATAGGGATATCACTGTTTAAAGGGAAACTATCACACAACGATATATGCTGTCACAAGTACAACCCTGTGCTGTATTATCCATCACTTGGGCAGCCCTAGGAATCAATGTGTAGCCCAGGAACTTATTACCTCTAATCCTAGTGTCACATGATGAGTATAGCCCTGTCAGACTACTTGACTTGCTTCCAGTGAAAAAGGACTGTGATTCCTCCTTTAGTCCATGTCCACTTTCTTTATTAACATAATTCCACATACATATTATTTGTTCATTTTAATCAGTCGCTGGGACTGTTGGAATGTACAATTTGTCTTCAATATTAAAAGAGTTAAATCACAAATTCTTACATAGGCTGCCAATTCATTTTTGGCTATTGCCATTCGAACAGCAGAAGATTGAGCTGATAAACATTTATTTGGAATGCAGTTTAGAGATTGTAACAATCCTGGTTGCTGTCTTTCTGCCAAGCTAGTAACCACTGAATCAGTCACATGCAAATTCTGCAGAGTGCTGGAGTGAAGTACACAGTGAAAGTAAAGCCAGACTTGAATAAAAAAAACATCAGGCAATTACATCATTTACAGCTTCTTACTCTTGACCACCTATTTAAATCGTCATTATTTTGTATTATTGGGCTTGTTTAAAGGGCTACTGTCATCTTTTTCAAAACACATAAGTTAATAGTGCTGCTCCAGCAGATTTCTGAACTGAAATCCATTCTGAACTGAAATCCATCATCAAAAGAGCAAACTGATTTTTTTATATTCATTTTTGAAATCTGACATGGGGCTAGATATTTTGTCAATTTCCCAGCTGCCCCTGGCCATGTTACTTGTGCCAGCACTTTAAGATGGAACTGCTTTCTGGCAGACTGTTATTTTTTCTTCTCAATGTAACTGAAGGAGTCACAGTGGGACATGGGTTTTTACTATTGTGTGCTGTTCTTAGATCTACCAGGCAGCTGTTATCTTGTGTTAGGGAGCCCTTATCTGGTTACCTTCCCACTGTTCTGTTGTTAGGCTGTTGGGGGAGAAAGGGAGGGAGTGATATTACTCCAACTTGCAGTACAGCAGTAAAGAGTGACTGAAGTTTATCAGAGCACAAGTCACATGACTTGGCGCCACGCAGCTGGGAAATTGATAATATGTCTAGCCCCATGTCAGATTTCAAAATTGAATATAAAAAAATCTGTTTGCTCTTTAGAAAAATGGATTTCAGTGCAGAAATCTGCTGGAGCAGCACTATTAACGGATGCATTTTGAAAAAAAACATTTTTCACATGACAGTATCATTTTAATAACAAAAACGGGTTAAATCTCACTAACTGTAGGCATCCCGACAGTAGGGTGCCCTCTCTACATGCAATGTTCCCTCTAATTCCTTCTCAGCTATGGGAGTAAAAAAATAATTTTGTGTGCACATATTTAACTTTTGTGTTAAGTTGTTTTTTTTAAAGAAAACTGTGTGCTCAGAATTGATTCAAAATTGTTTGCATGCGGCAATTTGTTGTGTTCGAGCGCTCAGAAGTGCACACCTTGAAGGAAACATTGGCTATATGTGTCATCTAGAAGGGAATTTAGCTACAATTATGATCTTTCCTGCGACCATCAGCTCTACTAACTGTTAGAGCTGAATTGCCAGATAAACAAATAGAAACAATAAATATCTAATATAAGTAATTCTAAAACAGCTGGACTTGCTGAGTAATCATTGAAGACGTTTCACTACTCATCCGAGCAGCTTCTTCAGTTCAACTCACTGGTATGGGAAGTTCTCGGCATATAAACTCTTCCACTAATCCAATCACAATGGCACATTGTAACTCTTCAAAGAGGTGACATGTGAAGATCTTCATAGTCATAGAAACAATAGAATTCTACCTGTATCTGACGATTCAGAGGCCAATGTTTGGGTGCCTTCAATGGCACCTGATCAAAATTTTCCAGCCAACCCGATCAACGAGCCGACCAATATCCAAGTCTTTTGCCAATATTGGTCGCCTTGTCTATCACCATAGACACACAGAATATGTATGATATTATTGGTCCATCTATGGCCATCTTTAGACTGCAGTGGTCCAGATCATATCTGTAATTTGTTTTCTTATTAAAACTATTCTATGGTAGTATAGACATTTTTATGAATAACAGGCTTTATATTTCTAAGCATTATGCTTAACAGATGCCTATCTTTACTGAAGTATTTTGGCATTAGAGCTCAAGGTTCTACAGAAAAAGGATGCATGATAATATTGTACAGGAAATTCAGTGCTGCCTCTTGTAGATTGCTGTCTTTGCAGATAAGATAAGAATGTTTCAATTATTCATTTAACTGCTTTTAAAGGCTATTACAAATATGGGGAAATTACCTTCTTGGGATATAAGACAAAAACATTTTTGCTAAACAGTCCTTAAATCATTATCCTTAATTAACCTCAGGTTATTTTTTAAATGCAATTTATTAGCTGCTCTTGTATGTATGTGGGATGTAAATATTTACCAGAGGGAAACCGCTGTCTCAAAGCTAACTCAGGTTGCATTTCAACTAGTACCAGTCCATATACAATTTAGACACGTATGAAATTGATCTAATCTAAGGATCAGATGTCTTACAGTTGAGTACACATATGCAGAATTGGGTCACCTTTTGCTCAGGTTTTCTCTTTTGTCCAATCGGTATTGGTGCAATTGCATCAGGGAATGATGATCATACAGTTTGCAGAGATATTAACTAATTTATTATGATTATTATTTCATGATTGCTTATTTCATGTTATTTAAAAAAAAACAAAAAACAAATATATATATATATACATACACATACAGCTCAATCCTTTTGCATTTGGGTGCATGTGGGTCAAGCCAGACATACAAAAAACAAAGAAAGTACCCCAGCACTCCAATCATTAACCCCTAAGAGAAAGCAAAGGTATTGAGCTGTATTTCCTTGTTTAAGTATATATTTTATGTGGGAGGTGGCTTTCTCCCTAAATGCGTGCTCTCCCAACCCCCACTTAATGACGTCTTTAGAAGAGACCATGCCATTTAAAGAGAAAAGCAGGTCTTTCTCTCCCCAAAGATAACACTTTGTTTCACTTAGGATAGGACTGACGCATAGACACTGTCTTGACGGGGCGCTTCAGCTTATGCATACTTTGTACAAACTTTGTAACTAAAAGTGTCTCTTTTTGTTAGTTGCTGTTTAGTTGTGCAAATGTTTTCTTAGGGGTTAATGATTGGAGTGCTGGGGTATTTTCTTTTTTTTTGTATGTCTGGCCTGGCCCGGCCCAGGTGCACCCAATTGCAAAGGGATTGAGCTGTATTTCCTTGTTTTAAGTATATATATATATATATATATATATATATATATATCCCAGAACTGAATCATTATCATCTTTATGTAATGGAGTAAGTTGACTTCTCTGAGACTGAGCTGACATGAATTTTATGTTTGGCCAGCTTGACTATACATTAAACTCGGGAATGTCTAACCTGCTACTCATAAGCTGGTAACTGTCTGTCAGGGATAGGTGCTGAGAGGTGCAGTTCAGCAATATTAGGACAGCAACAAGCTAGATTAAAGCTTATGGCACAAGTATTCTTCGCTGATGTTATTTTTTCAGCCATTAGAGAAGTACCTGTACTGTGAAGAAGTCTGCTGTCTGTATTATTAGAAATAAGCATTTGCATGTTTTTGCACCAAAATCCATGTGTCATTTCTGGCAAGAGTTTTCATTAAAAAATAATGACCGATTTTCTCCACAGATTTCAGGCACCAGCTGATAAACACCGTCTGGAAATATATCCCATGTGCCATGAGCATAATAGATTCTGCATCATTTAAGGAGTGGTATCTTTCTGCAACAGTTTGTCAGACTTGTGCTGTGTCACTGTATGTGCATTTTACAGTCTTCTTTCATGCTGAGAAAGAACTTTACTATATGAAGGAGAAGAGGTTGCACAGATAAAAGCTTTGTGCATAGAGCAGCCAGCAGTCTATAGGGAGGCTTTGCTGGGAAATCTTGTCTCCATTAAGCCAATCTCCTTCAGAAATGCTTTGTAATTGTGTAAAATTATATTCTGCAATATACGCTTCACAACTGATAGATCTCTTACATGCCACAGCAAGTAAGTGTTTCCTAAATATCCTCAGAGAGCAAGTGAAAAAAACACAAATACAGACATGCACTGGCAAAATCTTATATTCATACAAATTAGTCGCCTGAGGTTCTTCCCCCTCATATTTTGGGGTAGGATAAACATAAAAATCAGTTGTGCTTGAAGCCAGAAAAGTAATTATAAATAGGTACCACCAAAAATATATATAATTAGAAGTCAAAAAGACAGTCCCAAGGTGCAAATCCACCACAATGTTCCACAAATTATGTAAGCCCTTCCAAAAAATAATAATCGACCAATGAATAAAAAAAATAGAATATTTTATTAGGACATATTGGGCAAGTGTTTTGATTGAATCATGTTTGAATACTAAACATGTTTTTTCCACTTTCTATTTGTTTGACATATCAAATTCTGGATACATTTTTTTTTTTGCTTACACATCTTATGTTTGTCATTCAGTTTGTTAACATAGATTATAACAGATAGAAAGTCAAAGAAAGAGGAGAAGGGTGATTGGGGGGGTTAGTGTCCCAGTGTGGGGTTTCTCACCATTATCAGTTTACATTCAGTTGCATACATTCAGTTTGTAGTGTTTTGACCTTTTCGTTATTAGCTTTAAGTCTCTTATATTTAGCCTGAATTTCCCATTTGTTTTAACTGTTGTGGCCTAGTGCTTCTATGTATTAAGTCCTCTTGGGTCTCGCTCCAGAGTGTCCATGGGGCCCAAATGTTTTCATATCTGTCCATTTTGTGGTTTATCATTGCAGTGGGTTTTTCCATTGTGGCCATCCACCATATTATCCTTTTAACTTCCGAAAACGTGGGAATGCCTTCTTTCCATTTGCAAACAATTGTACATCTGGTGGCAAGGCAAATCTGTGAGCAAAGTTTGAACTTTTTGTTTGTAAGTTGATCTGGTTTAAATGTGAGTAGAGCTAGCCAAGGGTCTGGCTGAATGTCTTGTAGCAAAGTTCTTAACAAAGCAAATGTTTCCTCCCATAGTGCAGAGATTACTGGGCATGACCACCACATATGTAATTCGTCTCCCACTTCTCTACATCCTCTAAAGTGGGGTTAGATCCGTATATTTTATGGAGTTTTGCTGGGGTTAAGTACCAGTCATATAGTATTTTGTATGCGTTCTCTTTGATTATTGTGTTGATAAATATCTTTTTAATATGTTCCAATGTTTTTTGCCAGTTTTCTATTTCTTGTACTTTTTGCAGTCTCTGCTCCCATGGTTCCATGTACTTATTTTTGTCTGGTACAGCATGTAGATTAAGTTTAGCGTATATCATAGAGATTTGTCCTTTGCTGTGCGGGTGTGAGCACAGGTATTCAAAAAACGTCTTTTGCTTAGTGGTTTTGCCCATTTTTTTCCCGATAAAGTGTTTAATTTGCAAATATCTATAGTGTTCTCTGCAGGGAATAGAGAATTTCTGTCTCAAGTCTTCCCAGGTTAGTATGTTACCCAATGGTGTCATGCTGTTTATGTCGGTGAGGTTATTCTCTAGCCACCAGTAGAAGGATCTAGAGTCTTGTCCTGGAGGAAAGTCCAGATTGTGGAATATCGGTGTATGAGGTGAAGGATTCGAGCTGATCATCCCTTTGTATTTAAGTTGTATCTTGCCCCAAGGTTTTATAGTATGTCTCAATATTGGGTTTGTTTGCATTATTAGAGGTTTAGCTTTGTGTGTAATCCAGAGGTAATTCTTAGTGGGTATCACAGTCAGTTGAGCTTCCAGGGAGACCCATCTTACCTCTGAAGGGGGACAATGGAGTTTGACCATTTGAGACAGCTGGGCCACTCTCCAGTAACCCAAAATATTTGGGAAATTTAAACCTCCTTGAGTTATGGGCTGCATTAGTATTGTTTTGTTTACCCTAGGGTGCTTATCTATTAAAGGGCATGTAAAGCTCAAATATGATACCTGTTTAATACAAAGGCTGTCTTACAACTAGTCCACTGGTGTGTCGTAATTATCTTTCTCAGCTTTCATGTAGCACCTCTGTTGATCCAGTTCCGCAAATACTGTTGACTACGTGTGTTGATTTTCCCAGTGTGCCTTACTTTCCTTCACAACTCAGGACTTTGATTCTGCACAATTGGGCTCTCCAGTAGTCCTCAGCATGCGCCTCTTCTCTGTCTCTTCCCTGCCTTGAACTCTGGTCTGCCCATCCTCTTGGCTACAGGAGCCAATCGCAATCCTGAAAATGGGTTGCCATAGCAACGTGTGATTTCAGCTAAGCACTCGCTTTGATTTCATCAGTGGATAAAGTGTCGTGATCTGATTGATCCGCAGCTGTTCTTAAACTGGAGCCACACAACAGGAGATTAGACCAAAGGGTGAGGGATAGGAGTAAAGAATATTTAAGGCAGCGTAATGACGTAGAGAGGTCAGTTGGGAAAAAAGTTCAGCGCATGCGCATTACACACGATCGGCAGGGGTAAGTGGGGTTAGTGGATTAAAAATGTCGACAAAGATATAAAGTCTAAACATAGAATAGTTGAATGCAGAATTTGAATGCACTTAGTGTGGAAATGATATAGCGGTTGGGATGGTACAGATTTGGCAAATCAAATGAAGGTAACAGCATTTGAAGCCTTTCCTTCTCCTTTAAAGGGCAAGGAAAGTCTAAAATAGAATAGGGCTAGAAATGCTGTATTTTGTATACTAAACATAAACATGAACTTACTGCACCACAAGCCTAATCAAAGAAATGATTTATGCTTTCAAATTTGGCCACAGGGGGCTGTCATCTTGTAACTTTGTTATACATCTTTGCAAGACTAGACTACATACACATGCTCAGTGTGGTCTGGGCTTCTTAGGGATCGTCATAAATGATCAAAAAAACAAAGCTGCTTGAGTTCTTCTAAAAACGGTTCACATTTTTTAATTAAAGTATATTGGAGCTAGATTTCTTTTTCATTAAAGAAAGTAAAAATTGGATTTTATTTCTTTGCCTTTCCTAGCCCTTTAAGCATTTCAGGATCAGTATGTGCTAACTAGGACCCTGCACACCTGAGTAGTGTACTCATATTGCACAATTACGTTGTTGCTAATAAGGAGTAGGCACTGGTCACAGTGAAGAAGTTGAGAATTCTGCTGCAAAATACAAAGTTGCAGCCCATGGGAAATATTGGATGTCTTTTGTTGGCACATATGATATTTGAAAGTTAGTATTGGCATTTATAGTTAGTTCTAGGGAAAGCAATGCTTGTTAGCTGATGGAAAAGGATTTTTATCCATTAGCAGGTTACTCATGATCTGGATCCAAATCAACAGCCTGTCTAATAAACACTGGCCTTTTCAGCTCTAAACCAAGGAAATCCTAAAGAATGTGCCAGTGGATTTTCTACGCTTTTGCAAGACGGAAATATTTATAGCTTTTTTTGTTTTATTTTATGAGTACTCAACACAAATGAAATTATTTAAATGACCAGCCCTTCCCTTTTACTTCTGGGCTTTTGACCAGCAAGCATTTGTTATTGCCTGTTTTGAAATGTCTAAGGCCATATTTCTCGTTAGGGATTTTAAATCCAACTTCCACCTAAGACAATAAAATGTGCATAATTGTTTCTGGTTATATAATCTAACTGGGTTAAATGAAACACCAGGTTGAAATAGTGTTTGCTGATCCACACCCATGATTTTACATGCCCCATATACTTTACCATTTTTTTTCTATTATTGGTTATGGTGCATGCTTTGGTGTTAGTTCTCATGGCCCACTAGCAGGCAAAGCCAGTAAAGCATTTGCTTTATGCCCCCCAAAAGCAGCCACTATAATAAAAGATGGGATAGTTGGGATAGTACCAGCATTGCAGTAACTTTGAACATGGCTCATTGTATGTTTGGACAGAACTACCCTACAGAAACACTCAATAAATCTTGCCACGTGACTTGCCACTGCTACAGAAGCACATTAACTAGCTAACCAATGCCCCCCTATATGCAAAGAAAGAGATTACCAAGCTTGTGGTGGGACCAGCCTGGAATTCTTCTCTGCAGAGCACAATTAATGGGGACAAAGGGACTCTACAAGAAAGACAGTTTTATAGGTTAGCAGGTTCAGGAGGGTGATATTTAATAAAATATAGAAATAATAAAATCAATGTGCAGTTGATCAAACCCAATCTCTGATGGAGCACTTAAGGTGGCTACAGACGTTAAGATTTAAAAAAAAAAATCTTTTCGTTATTGTAGGACCAAGTATATCTTGAAACAGTCGTTTATATGTATGTATTTGTATTTGTCCATAAACTAAAATGACCATATCAAGCAATATTGTCTAGTTGAAGCCAGGAAAACTGTGGCTAGCTGCCTTTTTGGCCCTGCAAACATTTGGACAATGGATAGATTACACCATGAATAATGAATTATTCTAACATGAAATCAGTCATTTTAACATCTATAGCCACATATAGACTTCTAATATTCCTTCCAATCAGAGCTGGGTCACACTGGCCAGGTGTGACCTTACCCTTAAAGTGCAGCTGTTGGGTAAAAATGTCATCCCCAACCAAAGGTGTGGGTTAATAGAGCCCAAAGGTGTGGGTTAATAGAGCCCGCGTTCCAGTTGGGGATAACAGTAGCTTTTTGTTTTTTTTAAAAAGCCCCCTGCCAGCACTAGGCTACACGCACCAGGAGGGAGCTCCTGGTGCGAGCAGCCATGTTTTGTCACTCGCATGCACATAATGCACATGTGATATCATGCACATGCACATAATGATTCATTCAGGGCAGCTTTTCATTATGCGCATGCGAGTGACCAGACATTTAAAAAAAAAAAAAATACTGTTGTCCCCAACAGGACTGGCTTTTTGCCTGAGACGAGTTTCTCAACTTGCCTCATGGCAGCAGCACCCCTGACCCATAGACTATGGTTGACATCTTTAAACAGGGCAAATAAAATTATTATTTAGATACATAAAACATGAATGCAAAGAAATCACTGTAGTCGGCACCTAAAAGAACTACCTATTAGCCATGAAGGACATAGTATAAATATGCATGCATTTTTTTAAAAGGGTATAGTGTGGGAGGCCATATCAGCTGAAAACATCCCAATGCACAATAATAGTTAGAAATCAGCGCGGGCATCTTATGTTTCATAATGCTTTAACTTTCCTAACCTCCAAATGGGAAAGACAATTGATGGGGAATTGAACAACAGTTAATTGATATTAGGTTCTGAATTGGATGCTAATTTGCTCTGGATGTGGATATTATTGGAGCTCCACCATGGCATGGCTAAAATAATAAAAATAACTTTTTTGGTTTTCATTGTGCAAGTAATCCAACTTTTTTTAGACAGTATAGGGGTGCTGCATTTTGGGGTTTTAACCTTGCATATATTGTATACTGTTAATGGATTAATGTTAGGTAAAGTTTTGATGCTTCTGATTCTTACATCTTTAAGCATGATATACTGTACAGCTGTTTTTTCTGCTTCTGCAACTTGTAGCACACTTGCAAACACAAAACAATATCTGCATTAAACCAGTTTTCATAGTGCAACCCCATTGTCTACCAGCTATATGGTTAAAGGCAAGGGGCTGGACTGCGTCTAACATGAAGTAAGCTGGATGTTGAATGTATTGTCAAAGCATTACATTTGATGTTGCCCCCTTTAAACATAAGTCATTTTACTGATCCACTGTTGCGTGATGCCCCCTTAAAGGACAAGGAAAGTTAAACTAACTAAGTAGTTAAAAATGTTGTACATTATGTTTTGTGCTTGTGTACCAGACCAAGGCAACCACAGCCCTTTGGCAGTAAATAGAAGTGTCTCCAAAGATGCCCCAGTAATTCCCTATCTTCTTTTCTGCTGATTCACTGCACATGCTCTGTGCTGCTGTCATGTATTGAGCTTAGGGAGCCACTCACAATATACAGTACACATAGAATAGAAATGTCACTGTATAAGATTGATTGTTCATTAATACAGATAATTACTACATGACAGCACAGAAACCAGTGCAATTAGCACCAGACTTTAATAATCATCCCTGTAGCATCAGTTTATATCACAGACAAACCTCTGTTTGATAATATAATTAGTGACAACCCCTAAGCTTAGCTGTTCAACAGCTGCTCAGAGCCCACTGAGCATGTGAGTGTCACAGACACTTTCCAAGATAGCCCTTACCTTGTATGTACATGGGCTAAAATAAACAACTGATGACTTGCTTCACTGCAATCAGTGTGCTGCTGGTTTGTTTCTACATTCTATGCTGGACCCATTGGGCAGGAAATGGTCATCCAGATCAAGCATCTTATACCCTACAATAGGGTTATGTGTGAAGGGTTGAGCACTCCAAATTCTTTGAATACTTTCCAAGATGGTGACCCCCCTGTGACAAGTTTGAAGTCCTGCTATTAACAAGCTGGAACTTTAGGCTGGTGAAATAAGGTCAGTATATAAAACATGGCATTTTTAGCCTTATTCATTTTTAGGCTTCACTTCACCTTTAAGCAAGGGCAGTTGGTGACCTTAGGTAGGCATTAAGTTGTTGCAATAAAAAAGTATTTATTGGAGACCTTCTGTTCTTGCTAATACAGACTAGCATCTCCAATCATTGTCCTAATGGAGTGCCCTGGTATTTAATGGAAGGCAATAGTCTATTTGCTACAGTTCAAGCAAAGAACAGTATGAATCTGGTATTAGTATTGATGCTTTTGGTATGGCATTGGATAAGGTTTTTGTTTGCTAGCACATACAACATTTGAAACCTAGTGCTGGCAGTCACTGTCTGTTCTAGTGAAAGAATTCTTGTTAAGTGACGGGAGATGACTTTTACCCATAAACATGTTATTTAATAGCTGAAAGCAAATCAGCAGCTTGTCTGTTTAACATTGGACTTTTCAGTTCTAACCCAGGGATAGCCTGAAGAATGTATTCTTAAAAGCCAGTGGATTTTGCCTGACAGTTTTATAGTATTTTATGAATATTTAAGACAAATGAAATTATTTAAATGACTTTACGACCAGCCCTTCCCTTCTACTTCTGGGCTTTTCCCCAACAAGCTTTGTCATCACAGGTTTTGGCAAGTCTAAGCCTGTATTACTTTTATTGTTTTAAATAAAAGTAGGGGGTTTTAAATCAAGCTTCCAGTGAAATGAATAAAATGTTGATTCCAGTCTTTTCTGGTCATATAAGCTCAGTGTGCTGCAGTGCTTGCCCAGTTGTTGTCTCCCACATGATTTGTGCATTTCAAATTTAATTAAGATTAATCATTTCTCCCCTTAAATATCATGGTCCAAGTTTTGATGGTAGTGGTGGGGGCGGGGGTTAAAAGCAGAGTGTTAGCAACCATTCTGTTCTTGAGAAGCCAGTGTGTATTAATATATACTGTGAGGAAGGAGCCAGAGAAGATACTCATGCTGCAGCATTCATAAGCTGCTTGGTCTCCTGATGTACAACATTAACCTGTAAGATCAAACAAGCCAGTGAATGATTGCACAGCCATGCTTGATAACCTGACAATCCTTTTGAGGGCTGGGGCAGACAGGGAGATACGGGGAGATTCTGGCAACAGAATCTCCCTGTCTGCCCCAGCCCTGAACCCTCTGAATCTCAGTGAAAGTGAAGCAAACTCTTCCTTAAAAATTTTAACCACTGAAATAATCACCTTTCAGCTTGTTTATAAAAACAACAAAAACATTCCTCTTACCAATCTACATGGGTAGAGGTAATATTACAGTACAGGTATGGAATCCAATGTCAAATAACTAAACATTTTTTAAATTAATTCCTTTTTATCTGCAATAATAAAACTGTACCTTGTACTTGATACTATTTAAGATAAAACAAATCCTTATCAGAGGCAAAACAACCCTATTCGGTTTTTTAATGTTTAAAGTATTTTTAAACTTAAGGTAAGGAGATCCCAATTACAGAAACCCCTTCAGCATTCTGTATAACAGGTCCAATACCTTTACAGCTATTGTACAGTAAAAAACATAAATAGCCCCTGCATAATATGCTAGTACTGTACAGTTATGTTCAGTAAAAATAAAATCCATAACTCATGTGTTTTATAATATGCTCAGCTTATTGTTTTAATTACATAATTTTTATTGCATACAGACCATGATTTTTTTTACACACATTCCCCTCCTTGGACTATGGGTGGAAATGGATTTATTTAGCACTCCCTCTCGCTGCAAACTATACTATGATATATGTATAATTAATTCCTCACTGTCTACGGTTCCTGTGCTTTTTTGGGTAAAAAAAGATGAACCATTATTTGGTGCAAGAGGGGGGTTACTGGCAGAGAAAGAAAGAGTAAATACTTCCTAGGATTTCTGTTGTTTTGTTTCTGTTTATTTTATTTATAGTCATTTATTGCCAGCCTCCTAAACATATTTTATTCAGTTACCATCCACATCATATCATAGTGTCTTCAGATCACAATTAGAAGGAATGATTGTTAGCAATGGCATCCAGTACATCTA
>JAMBMQ010000642.1:6650-20168 GCA_024363595.1 Xenopus borealis | reverse complement strand
TAGTATTATTATTATTATATGGTGCTAATATTATTTGGCTAGTATTATTATTATTATATGATGCTATTATTTTTCAGCTAGTATTATTATATGGTGCTGTTATTGTTTGGCTATTATTATTATTATTATAATTATTATTATATGGTAACGCTAGGCATAAACACAAAAGTCTTGGAAGTTAATTTAGGGAATTGCACCCAATACTGATTCTGATTCAGGCCGTACAATGAGTAATCCGAGTGGACACAACTCCTGCTAATTACATTAAGGAGGGAATATTAAGCTCATTTTTGTGTCATTTAGTGGAAGATTCTATTTTCACATTCAACACATGCGATATAATGATATAATGATATAATGATGTAATGATATAATGCAACTCCATTCATTGATTATGTCTTAAATGGGCAGTAAACCTTTTTGTTCAGAAAGCGTGCAATTAATAGATCTTGTGCTAAATATACACTATACATTATGTACTGAGAAGCCTACAGGTTGCCATACATGGGCAGATATCTGCTGATTGGGCCCTTTAGACTTATTTAGAAGTTTATCTACATGTGTATAGGGACCTCCAATGGGCATGCCCAACTGATATGTGGGTAAAACTTGGCCAGAGAACAATTGGGCAGGTATGATTTTGTCTTCAGATTGGAGCCCACATTGGCTAGTTGATGCAGTCAATTGATTAAAGCGTGGTATTGTCCACTATTGATCATATTGGGTAAAGATCCACTCCTCAATAACCTGCAATTCTGCAGCAGCATACACTGGGGACCAATTAGTACATGTAGGGCAGGTGCAAAGTACAAAAACATTGACATTTTTGGTCTTCTCAGCATTCTTGCATCAAGGGTCTCTGTAAATGACCCCTTATGTTTTCTAATTCACTGTGTAAATGTCCTCCAACCTTAAGGGTCATCCATAATTGCCACAGGTATCTGCATTACCAAACAGCATTTTAGAAGGGCAGGTGGGGAGAGACTGGTAGGCATTATCCTCTCCACTTTATGTGTCATTCAGGTGTCAGGGAGCAGCAAAGGCCTCAGGCCACCATGGGGACCTGTCCTTATCTATTGCCCTATGGCAGGTATTAAGAACAGGACTGGCTTCTGATGCCGAATGTATTTATTGAGCACCAAATGGAGCCACTGGAAGAAGTGCTTGCCCAGTGAGACGCTCTTGCCCCCCTCACTGCTTGGACTTCTTCTGATGCTCTTTTAGATGACCCCTTATGTCATCTGTGTGGACTAGAATTTTTTAACACTAGAAATAAGTCAACTAACCTTGATAGTGGTGATGGTTGGCTCTATAATCTATTCCACATGTTACTATCAGTGGCTTAACTACTCCCTGGTGAGCCCCGACACAGGATAGGCACCTGGGTCCCCCTGTGGGGCCCTTACTTCTATAAATCACATATCACATGCTGAAGTGTTGATGGCATGTGTGATGTATAATCTCCCCCTAGATAACCACCTGCCATATTCATTTTCGTGGCTCCGATGGGCCCCAAGGGGATGGGGGCCCTGGTGCAATTGCACCCTGAAGAGTGAGTTTTTGCATTGGAGATGCACCCAACGGACACTGTTGTGTCTCACAAGAGATTTCTCTTCCCTGTATTGACATTCCTTGTATCATTCCATTCACTTATAATTGTTATATGTGTTTATACACAGCAAAAGCCACAAATCACTTTGTTCTTGGTTTAAATAAGGAAATCAGCTTCCAGCGGGTTGTGAAATGGTAATTACCAGAATCACAGATATAGATAATGCTTCTTGATGTTATTTGTTGCTGCAAGTCTTTATAAATGATTCATGTGACATAGTTTTCTCCTTCCACACAAATAAACCGTGAGATTTGTATACTGAATGGATCACTGATACCTGTGAGGAGACCACCCCGCTGGACCACCATTCTCTCATTTGCTTTAAAGGGGACATAGAGTGGCAGAAACTTTGTATAAAAAATACTGATATTATTTTTTCATACAATTTCAGGTAGAAGAAGTTTACCTAATTAAAAGCTCAGTCTGACACCTGACTAACAGGAAAGTGTATAAACATGTTCCATTGGGATTCCCTGGTTCAGTCTTCCCTAAATGTGACCCAAAGTGTCAAGAACCATTATTCCCTATTGAATTTTGACTCAGGCAGTGTATTGTGTATTGTAGGAACACAGCCATCCCTTTTGCTAAACAAATAGGCCAGAGTCCATCCAAGGGAAGCCCCAATAAAGGTGCTTGACCCTAAAACCATGCAATGTTTTCCTTGGACTATCTTGGCTTCATGCAGAGCCCACTTCTTTAGTGTTTAGAGTTTTAGGCTCTGGCTTCATTCAGTGGCAACCTTGTGGCTGCTTTCAGCATTGCTTTGTGACTAGAGGGGGGCCTGGCTAATCCAGGAAGTGACGCACATTGGGGCCCCCTTTAAAGCTTAAAAATCACCGGCCCCATTATGGCTGTACCCCCAGTGTCCCCATGCTGTATTTTACAGACAAAATATCCAAGGCAACATACTGGTCTAGAAAGTTATTGTTTTTACCAGGAGAGAAAGGGTAAAACATGATTATGTGCCTGTTCATGGTATGGATGACTTCCCACCAGAAGCACGAGGCAGGCCCAGACTGGCAATCTGTGGGTTCTGGCAAATGCTGATTGGGCCTCTGTGTACCTGAAATGCCAGGGTCTATTTTAATTCTCAGTCCAGACCTGGCCCCAGGCTTGAGGCTTTCTTCTCTTCTTCTAGTACAAATTTTCTTTCCTTATCACAAGGTTCCACTGTGATTTCTTTCCTGCATGAAACAGTCACTTGGGCGTACAAGCTATACATTCTAGTACACACTTTATGCCCATATAGCTGATTGTATCTTCTGGCCTTGCACCTGCCCATGCTCACATTTGGCACAGCAGGTGCCCAGAGCCAGGCTTCAGAGGCATGAGATGGGAGGCATTAGTGGGTCTGTACCACTCATTATAATGTGACCATATCAGACACAGCTTCCAGGGTGTTTCTCCTTCAGCAAGAAGTCTTCGTCAACTCAATATCTACACATACAACCCAACTGTAGGTGTCCTCTGCATTCAACAACAAGACACGTTGATATAGAATCTGTCAGAATCAGTGCAGTTGGGCATGTGTGGGTCCATATTCTCAGCAGAACCCATGTTCTAAATGTGCATTGTCTGAAAGGTGAGCAGGACACTTTAATGGGCCCCAGGCTCCACCAAAGCAATGGAGTTCACCATCAGCTCTTTTGTGTGCAATAACATTGGAAAGGGGCAGCTCCTAGAAATGGCAGAAGCTTAGCTCAATTGTTGTTAGAAAATGCTGCTTTAATATAAATGCAGTGCAGTCCACTCTCATATTGTGATTATAGTATAGGAACAAGATATTACCAAGCCCTTCCCAGATACAGTTTTATCATGAACCCCTTATACTGTAATCCAATTCAGCTGCCAGAGATACACACACACTATGGTAATTACTTGGATGTTTTTGGGTTGTAAGAGGAAACCAGGGAATGTGGCAGAAACCCCGTCAAACAGGGGAAATATATAAAACCTACACCCAAGTGACATTTAACAGAAGACAATATATAACCAGATTTATAGTATTAGCCGGGTGCATTAAAAGATGCCTTTAAAAATGAGTACAGGTCTTGGGGTCTTTGATCAGGTCAGGACAGAATAAGGAAGTATTTTACGTGCTGGTCTAGAGCAATAACTAGCAAGCTAGGAATGTTTCCATAACATTGGATGTACAGTTAGTTACTGATAAACATTTCATCATGAGAAAGGAAGAGAAATGATAACAGGAAACAGGTCACGTGGATCTGCACTTTATCCTTCTGTGGATTCTTTAAAAGCAACTGGATTGACTAGCACAAAATTCTGTTTTCCAAAGCTCTAGACCTTGTATTATAAGGTGGTACATTGTCTCCCCTGTCGTACAGGGACTTTGAAGAGTCTCAGCTAATGTAATAAGTTGTGTGATATTTGCTGCTGGTCTACAAACTCATACTAAACAATCAGGCAGTAAATCAACCAACTACAGGGCTTGGCCTCGCCATGAGTGTGTTAGTGTGTAAGTAAGGGGCATGTAGTCTTAGACATTTCACCATAGTTGATCCCTGATCAATTTGGGCAAAAAGTCTATATATCAGGCACACAATAAGTTTCATTTAAGTAAGTGGTAGAGATTTTACAACATGGGCAACATGAACTATAGAGTAGAGCAATCAGGTTGTCTTCTTGATATTCTATAGGGACACAACACCTAGTGCAAAATGGGTTGTTGTGAGGCTTTTCATTGAGTAAAGATTACATCTCTTCTACTGATGTGTTACATAAATGCCACAGAAAAAAGAATATATCATATTGCCTTGTAGCCTTAGGATGGAGGTGTTTTTCTGCAACAGGCGCCTAAGGATTAAAGGATTTGGTTGAATCCCAATCAGTGGTCCAATACAGGAATGGAAAGCATTTCATGACAGGAGAATTTAGCTCTGAGAGTAAGACAAAGATGGGCAGGTGGGAAAGGATCTTGTTTATTGTTGCAACATTATGACATAATTGTGCCCATTCTTAAACTAATTCTTAGATTAAAATAAAGGTTAGCTACAAGCATCAAGTTAGCACATTCTCTTCATTATAGTCATGTTTTCCATGACCAGCGATGTCTTCCAACATACGACAACTGATTTAAATCAGATTTTGGACTCCAGTTTTATATATCGCCTAGGACAGATGCAAGGCTCACCATAAAACAGTAGCGTTGTGCAAATGCGTTTTCAACCTGCCCGCCAACTATTAAATGTTAATTCCTTTCATAGCACTTTCTAGAGAGGAAGATAGAGAGGCTTAATAGCAACAAGGATTGTAGTATGGAGTAGCTCTACCCTAGGTACTGGGTTTGTCTATAGCGAAGGGACCACTGTTGGATAGGGTGTCAGTCTTTAGATGTATTCTGCCTGATTATTTCACTTTATGGGATCTGTACCCCACCTGGGCATTTCATTCTAGAGGTGCACTTAACTACCTTGACTACGTCCACATGGTGCCACATTGTGATGTCTCTGCCTGAACTGTCTTGGCATATTGATTTATCATATACTTTGCCTCTGTGGATGGTGAGTACTGACCATGTGCATCTATTGTTTTGAACAATAATAATTATTTTGTTTGCTGCAAAAACCTCCTGGCATCCTTACTTTACTGCACAGTAGCATCTGAGTGTTGTAGATCAAGTACACTCTTTCCTTCACATCTTCCACCTATCGAATTCCCTGCCTTGTGTGTTAGAGTCAAGTGTAACCCTTGCTCTACTGGTTTCTCTGGACAATAACCCTGTTGGTCTAAAATAGCCCAATAATAGGATCTTTCTATAGCAACAACTCAATCTTGCGTAGACACATTTTTCTCTAAAGAGGAGCACCAGCCTGGGAGAAAAACTTCATCTGATTATAGCACTTCTGAAAACCCCCCTTGTTCCTCAGCACAACACAAACTATTATGGAAACACAACCATACAACCCAACAGGGTTACTGGGGGAACCTGAGATAGGCAAGGTATTATGGTCTAAACAGGAAGAATAGGATTATTTTATTTAAACCGTTGCTAGTGGCTGACTGCTTGTACCCCACTCCACCTTGAGGTGGAAGCACTGTGCCTCCCCATGAGTTTTCCCTTACCTGCATTTTTTATTCTTTGAAGCAGACCTCCTCAATTCTGTTTTTGCTATAAGCCATTGTAGCCATAATTCTACCTGTTGAATAAGCAAATATGCACCCCTCCCATTATGTTCAGAAGAATACATACCCACGAATGCCCCCCAAAAGTCCTACGGGACAAACTACCATTTTCAAAAGTGAAGACTGTGTACGAGGGAATCTTAAAATATGCAAATTGTATTTTCTAGGTAAAGTAATATGTTATCACTGCTGCAGAGTTGTGTTGGAAGGAATCTATATATATCCCAAACATCTGCACAGCCATCTGCTCAGCACACTTCTTCTCTTCTTCTGTGAACATACAAGAGATACTCATCTAATGGGATTTAATAGCCCTTGTATTATTTTGGAATCTGAATTACAATCTGTCAGAAATGTGTGTAAAAATCTGATCAATGGGATGTCAAGTTTAGCAGTTGATTCCTCTTTGCCAGTGGTTGACATTGACACCAAACATTGCCAGCAATGGGAAATATGAGGCCCAACCTAAAAACAAATTGATGATTTAGTCCTAGAATTCCCCAGCAACTGGGCGTTGGGTTTGGCACTTATTGTGCCTATTTGTCCTGCTTGCAGCTCTTTATCATTCCTTGTTCAGCTGGTCCCTTGGTAGGAATCATCTAAGACAACTGTTCAACTCCATTTTCTTTTTTAAAACTTGTTTTTATTGAATTTTCAAATACAAACAAAAAACGCAAAAGATAATAGAAAAATAAAGAATTGTCTTACAATACATTACATTTTGAAGTGTTTTTTTTGTTGAACTCATTTAACTATGTGCTGTATACAAGGATCTGTAGAGCTTCCATATGTTAGGTTGATGAGAGAGTTTATCTGGCAGTGTAGATCCGGTGATGCCATGAGACTGAGAATGTTTCTTAGTGGTGAATACGTCAAAGGATGTGCAAAACAAGGTTTCTCTCCTGGGTGGTCTGAATAGTAAGAGGAGGAATTCCAGAGCGAAGGTTTGCCTGAGTGACATCACACCTTGGTGGAGTCCAGTGATGGTGGACTTATCTCTATGAGGTCATGAGAAACATTACTATGAGTTGTAAGGTGAAAAGTGAATCATTATGTGCTGCCACCACCCTGTCTTGTATCAATCAAGAAGTCGCTTTAGGAACTAGGGAGCTTTGTGAGAAAATAACATTTGGTCATAATTAAGGATTTCTGGCGTCTAACAGCCCCAAACTCTAGGGATAAACTCGTCCTCCAAAATACAATAAAAGCTACAGAGAGCATGGAAGCCTTAACCAACATCTAAGAGTACCTGTATGATGGTTCCATCCCTGTCTTGTAGATGTTACTTTTAGTTTGTCTTAATGCAAGTGTCAAAGAGAGAATCATGGAGCATTACATCTGTTGGTTGCTTTTGGGACCCAGAGATTATCCCCATACTGGAGTTTTACTACTAACGGATTTCAGCAACACCATGTTACTTGCGTGCCTTTACGGCATGACTTTTATTAAAAATTGCCATAAAGATATAATAAAGTATTTACTGTGCTTGAGTATTACGTATCTGGTGCACATTCTTTTCACTAGCGCTGGTAGCTTTAGGGAAATGAATTCAAGGAGATCAGTCCAAACATCTGGTTTCTTTTAGACTAAGTGAAAAAAGCTGGCCGATAAGATCAAGAAACTTCAGTCTGTGAAATATTTTTAAATACCCACACTATACCATAGCTGGTGTTGTTCTTTCTTTCCAGTGTTGGATTTTCTCTATTAATGTAAGAACTTGTGAACAGTTGAATTAGAAGAACGAGGTGTATCTGAAACCCTGTCCTTAATCAAAAGCAGAGCAGCCCTAAAGAATCCTGTCTGTATACGATAGAAAAAATATTAACTTTCAAGCTGCATTCCTAGTTGTAACCGGATCCTTGCCAAAATCTCCCGCATCCACTTGTTTGATGAAGAAGAAAAATGCAGGTTGTTATATGTGTATAAATACCATGGGGAGGCCCAGCGTTCCTCAGATATTCATCTCTGATGCCAATATAACACATTCATTGCAACCCTACTGCAGTCACTATAAAACAAGGATTAGAAGAAAAACTATTTCAAAACCAAAATGACTCCTCTAATTCAAATGTTTTATATGTTTACAGGCATGGGGCCTGGAGGTTTCTTTCTGTAATTTGGATCTTCATACTAGGAAATCATGGTTTTGCCTCCAATAAGGATTAATTATATCTTAGTTGGGATCAAGTACAAGTTACTGTTTTATTATTACACACAAAAAGGAAATCAGTTTTTAGAATGTGTATTACAGGTATGGGACCTGTTTTCCAGAATGCTTGGGACCTGGGGGCTTTCTGGATAATGGATCTTTTTGTAATTTGGATCTTCATACCTTAAGTCTACTGGAAAATCATATAAACATGAAATAAAGCCAATAGGCTGGTTTTGCCTCCAATAAGGATTAATTATATCTTAGTTGGGATCAAGTACAAGTTACTGTTTTATTATTACAGGTATGGGACCTGTTGTCCAGAATGCTCAGGACCTGGGTCTTTCTGGATAATGGATCATTCTGTAATTTGGATCTTCATACCTTAAGTCTACTAGAAAATCATATAAACATGAAATAAAGCCAATAGTCTGGTTTTGCTTCCAATAAGGATTAATTATATCTTAGTTGGGATCAAGTACAAGTTACTGTTTTATTATTACAGGTATGGGACCTGTTGTCCAGAATGCTCAGGACCTGGGGCTTTCTGGATAATGGATCTTTCTGTAATTTGGATCTTCATACCTTAAGTCTACTAGAAAATCATATAAACATGAAATAAACCCAATAGGCTGGTTTTGCTTCCAATAAGGATTAATTATATCTTAGTTGGGATCAAGTACAAGATACTGTTTTATTATTACACAGAAAAAAGGAAATCATCAAAGGGGTCTATGGGAGATGACCTTTCCATAATTTTGAAGCTTTCTGGATAACAGATCCCATACCTGGACTGAATTAAAACAATATTACTACATTATTTTATTCTTAGAGTCCTAGAGATTGTGCTATTATTAATGTATGCTAATAATAGTACAGATACACATCTCCCAACATTTTGAAAATAAAAAGAGGCCCCACTATTGTTGGTTTTTATTTTTCCACAGAATTTGTAGGCATTACTGAACCATAGTTTTAGGCTTCTGCCAAATTCATCCAGAAGTTTCAGTTGTCTGTGGAGCAGCAGGTGATGTTTATAGGGAGGCACATTTTATACCACTAGAAGAAACGCACGTGTAAAAGACTTTATCATCTAAGAATGCAAAGTATGTGCTTTTCAGCAGGGGGAGGCACTTTGCTTTTCATTCCTCACTTAATTAATGCTGAGACAGGGTTTAAAGCGCAAGGGTGTAGAGGAGCAGCACAAGCCATTCGAGTGTTACCTCACTTACATTTATAAATACTGATGTTTTTCTGATAAAGAACAGTTTAATGATTAACATCAAGTGGAAAGAAAGAGTTTCAACCATTTAACATCTGTCCATCTCAGATGTCCACCAGGAAGTAGCTGTTTATTCCATCAGCCATGTTGTTATCGATATCCAATCTCTGATCTCTGAGTCTCCCATGTGATCTTAATGTCATCACGGAGCCCTGTAACCTGGATTGCATGTCCATCAAACCACAAATTTGTGATTCTGCACCGCGGCCCCAAGCGTCCAGGGAGAGGTATTAATCCATCAGGTCATGATGTCTCCCTACCAACTGTCAAACTTATTTTCTATATAGCTCCATGCTGTGTTCTGGATGATGTCTCCCTACCAAAAGAAAATTATATTAGCGCTCAAAGGGACCTTTTTTCTTAAGGTTGTAAACTTTAGTTTTAATTGAAAAAAAAAAGTTTATTTAGGCACATTATCAATCGAGATACATGAAATTCTAGTAGGAAAAGCTAAGGCAATGCTCAGTTAAATAAACAACTGTGACTGTGTGATCCCAGTGTTGCTCCTCTTCTCTTCATCTCCTCATCCAATATGGCTGGACAATGTGCACCACTGTGACATCAGCATGCGGGTACAACACCAGAGTCCCAGAGTCTTTGCCAGAAAATAGGTTTGGCTCCTCTGTGTTCCTTGTGCGTTTTCTGAACTTTCTGATTGACTTCTGATTACTGACCTTGGCTCTTGTCTTCTGAATCTCTTCTAAACTGCCCTGATCTTGTGCCTGGTAATGACCATGAACTCCCTCAACCCCTTGAATACTACAAATTAGACTGTGCCTTGAACCAGCTCCTCATTGGTCCCAACACTCACAATCCTGAGCCATAAGGCCCTGACACAGACGAGAAGAGGAGCTTGTTCCCTAACCCACTAAGGGGTACAAAAGCGAAAATAGAACAACAAATAATATCTCGGAACCTCAGTGTCTCCATTCTGTCAGACTCAAATGTAAACTTTCTCTTTAAGATCTGGCCAAGTGGCTTCAGCACCGTTGTTTTAAATTGGTTTTATTTTCACCACTTCTTTATTTGCTTTTGTGTTCTTGTTTCTTGAAAACTAATACGTTCTAATGTTTTCAATAGTGAGGGGTTAGAAGAGATCCTTTTTCTATGGAGTCCATTCAAGCACCCAAAGCAAATCCGGGAAAGCCCCTTCAGTTTAGTCACAGTACCTCGTGGGAACTCAGAACTTTCCTTTGCTTTTAAGCATGAGTAAGTATGAAATCTCGCTCATTCTTGTAAAAGCTTGCCAGATTTTTAGGTAGCGAGTTTTTTTTGTAAGAAAATATATGATTGGTAAAAATTATATTTTTGTTTACAACGTCAATCTGCCTGTTGATTAGTAATAAATTAGCCCCCCACTAGAGGGTGAGGTCATAAAACTTGTTAAGGAAGTCATATTCAAAATGCAAAAGCATAATTCCTTTGTGGAAACAATTTTTAGTTTAAATTTAATACATTTATTACAGCTTTTATGTGAAGTGACCACATCCACCAGCAGGGTTGGACTGGGACAGTAGGACTCCGGGATGAAACCTGGTGGGCCCCAGTCTTTGTCAGGCCAGGCCAGCTCCAGCATTGCCCTCCTGTTAAAAAGTTATAGGTGTGGTACATAACCTAAGTGAGGCAGTTCAACCAATCACACGAGCATGGAGTGTAAGTTTAGAAGTTGGGAAGGAGGCCCTGGTGGATGCAAGGAGGGCCCTTGGATTGCCAGTTCCAGTGCGCCCCAATGCCCAGTCTGATGCTGTCCGTCAGTGAAAGAAATAATTAAGGATGGGCAAATTTATTCGCCAGGCGCGAATTTGCAGTGAATTCCCACGATTCACAGCCGGCAAATAAATTCTCGAAACAGCAGCAAAAATTCACCAGCGAAAAAACGAGTCACGCGACGAAAATGACGTGACGCGTGTTGTAAACTACGCGATGCGTCGAATATGATGTGACACATCGAATATGACGTCGCGCTTCAAACTCGACGCGTTGCGTGTCAAAAACGTGCCGTGACTCGTTTCGCGGAAATTTGCTAATTTTTTGGCAAAGCGAAATGGGATAGATTTGCCCATCACTAGAAATAATGCAAAATTTTATAGCAATCAAACTTTGCGATGTTAATGAAAAACTTTACATTGCAAAGTTGTGCATTTTTGATCTGCAAATATTTTTTCTCAACACATTTCAAGTTTACAGCTTAGCCAGATGCACTGTGGGAAATCAACTGATCACATCAGGGCTATTAATGCATATACATAATTTTAAGCAGAATACTTTAGCAACATATTACACTCAACAAAATTAAATTACACTCAACAAAAATGGAAAAGTACAAAAAGTTTTACTCAAACCAAATTCCACTGCCTTGAACAACTGATGATTTGGAGCTTGGCACCCAAACCCAACATTTCTACTGGGGAGAATATAAGAAATTTTGGTGTTTTGGGTCTAGACATGAAATAAAATGAAATCAAATATAAAGCATCACAGTGGGTTAATGGCTTCTCTCGAGACACAAAAGGAGAATAATACTACTACAACTAATAATAATAAAGAATAACACTGCACTATTTGTGTTGGAATTATTTAAAGAGATATAAACCGTTAAGGGCTAAAGAAAACAACAAACTACTCACACACCCTTTCTACTTAGAAATGAAAAAGACACAATGTTGGCCAGTTTCCTGAAGTGCGTAGAACGCAGAGAAATTGCCTTTTTTCATCGTTCAGGAAGAGGAAATGTCTGGGATTTTGATTTTTTTTTAAACAAAGGATTAAACAGACCACACCTATAGGAAGGTCACAGTACTGGACAATGAAACACACATTCCGTTCTAACACTCGCTTCGCATTGTTCCAAGGGAAGACTGAGCTGGAAAATATTACCAGTGACCCAGAAAGTTTATTGTGTATGAAGAGCTTACGTTTTATGATCAACAAGCTCTGACTGCAATACCCCAGTCTGTTTATAAGTGTTCTATGAATAATAGTTAAGAACCTATGTGATAGAAATGAAATCCCTACATCAGAAACACGTTGAGAGGAATCCAGCTCGTAGTACTTGAACTCTTCCTAATGCAAAAATAAGTTCAATAAATGATTTCCAGACGTGAGAGTTATGCAATCGGCCCAGGATAGCGCTGGCGATATGAGTCAATTCTGGATTTTACATACATTGGAAATACTTTAGTGTGGTCTTTGGTACCAGGTTTGTTGTGTTGTACAGTTATCATTACATTTATTCAAATGTGAACCCCATTTGGTGTCAGCATGGTTTTCCCACGGGGAAAATACGAATATAGCACTTTTGGGGTTACTGAGGATCATTTTCAGGCAGTGCTTGGACTCCTTTCTACTTATGATATTTATTCTGTCAATGTCTCCTCTTCAATTGATGATGGTTCCTTCTGAATTCCCAAGCATGCCAAGGATGGGTGCTCTTGTTTATAGCTTTGGATCCTTTGCAACAATGGAGACCAAAATATATCAGTACAGGGGACATTTGTGTCCTTGAACATTTGTACTTTGAGCTTTATTCTGGGCTACAAGGCTCGTAATTCGACTGAAAAAAAATCTGTCTCCAAGAGTTTGATAATGACAAGTTATTCTCCTCATTTTTTTGGATTATATAAATGTTCCCATTGCTAAAATAACCAGCCAAGCGTCCCTAGATCCCATGCACCACCATCCAATATGAGAAAGGAGCTTGACCAAATCATGAAAATACAAGGAAGTCTCATTTGAAGAGTTTTGGTAGAAGAACTAGTTCCTAAAATAATTGGGTTCTGATGCAGAATATTCCTAATGACTGTGAGGTTTCCTCTTAAGTCTTAGATGCATCGGGAGCATCTAAACTGTCTTTCAAAATAACCGACTCTGACACAAAGCTGCATGTGGGGAATGAGAGTGCTGAATGGGGGAGAGTGTTGGGTAACTTGCACAGAAACATTACAGAATTGTTAATTGATTATGTTTAGAATGAATTACATTTTCATTTTACAATAGTTCCCTTTAATGAAATGAAGCTCTAAGGCACTGAGAGCCAATGATAAGTGCACAAAATGCGTAAGGCTATATATTCATTTACTTTGTGGCCAGAACTAAAGTTCTCAGTTGTTTTACAAGGCTGTTTTTGAGGGATATGTGAGTGTCTTCTGCCTTCTGTTTGGTGGGATACCTTCACCTTGAGTTGTAAGTGCTGGGCATGTGCATCCAGACCCCACGTACTACTGGTGAGATTACAAATTTATTTTATTATATACTTTGTATCAGAAATGTCCTTCCTTGAATGTATCACTGAGAGCACTGCGTCCAACTAGTCAAGGACTTCTGTCTATGATC
>JAMBMQ010000639.1:6133-16413 GCA_024363595.1 Xenopus borealis | reverse complement strand
CAGCTTTCAAGAAATCTCTTAAAACCCACTTCTTTTGAGAAGCCTCCCCTCACTGTTAACCACTCAATACAACACTACATACAGTACCACATCTCTCACCCACTTAATTTGATCTTACCCACTCCTACATCTTATGTATAACTCCCTTACCTTTAGATTGTAAGCTCTTTCTGTATAGGACCTTCTTCACCTTTTTATTGGCATTGATTGGGATTGTATGTAACTCCATATGTATGTAATTCATGTGATTTAGTTGTATAAACACTGTTCTGCCCACATCTACTAATATGGGCATTCTGTAAGCTAAAATGTGATGTTATGCTGACACCTAGTGGTAGTAGTGAGCAATAATGTTTAGTCAGATCAGGGTTACAGGATGGTGTAATTTCATAGGAGGATCTCAACCTTTGAACTGGGAACTTCCTGTCTTCCATTTTGTGAGAAGCCTTTAGCTGAAGAACAGCATATGGCAAAAGCTCTTACTATTTCAGGACTAAATGGTGGAATTGTCCGTAAGTACTTTAACCTATGGATATATAGTGCTTAAGGTGCTGCGGTGTGATGTTATGTGTACTGATTGTGCATTCTGTATTTGTTTATGTTGCAGTTTTACAGTAAAGTGTAATTCAACCAAGATCCTTACAGACTCAAGGTCTCACGTGTCTTAATACTGGATTACTTATTGTTAGACTGTCTGACTAGTGTTATACAACTGCTCAATAACGCGAAACAGAACAAACACATTTACTTTAAAGCCCTATGCAATATGTTGGCGCTATAGAAAAACATGTGTGAGAGACAAAAGAAAGATTATAAAAAAAAGTACAAAAACACTTGATCATTTACACATTGGAGAAGAGGTCAGAATTTGGAATGGATCTACCTGGAATGTAAAAGTACAAGTGCTATGGCTACTCTCGCCTCATTCTTATGAGCTTAAAACAAGTGATGGAACGTTTTTAAGGCAAAATAGAAGGCATTTATATAAAATCCATAAAATACCAAGTGTGGCTCATTCTGATGGCCAGCATTGTAATCAGTCAGGATTACACAGGACCAGGATTTGATTGACATGGAGCAACATCTACCAGTGGATACTTACTGGCCAGAGGACAATCAAGGAAAAGATGTCACTGGAGATAGACAGGTAGATAACAGTGAGGACAACCAGATCAGATCAGAATCGATACTGCGCCCATCCAAGGAACAAGAAACTCCATGTTAATACACAAAATACAACTGACAATAACCAGGCACAAACACCTACTCATGGTGTGCAAACATATTATGGTTGCGTTATCAAAAAACCATCAAGACTAGTTGAACAATATTAAAGTGACACAGTCAGTTGTTACAGTAATATAATTATAGTAAATCACCTGTACTAAGCTACAACTAATAATAAAGATGGTAACTATTAATAGTTTGAATAGTTTAAAAAGGGAAGGATATGTTGATGTTCATTATTGTTGTTATTAAAGTTTGTCATAGAATAAAGAGACTCATAGGTTGGACCAGCTCCACAAGCTGAGACTGAGCTGGATTTTAGAAATAAGTTGTTGTTGCAAAACCCAGACTCCCATTATTAAGGAGAACAACACAGTTTGGGCAGTAGCTAAAGACTTTACTGAGCAGGGAAGGGGTGATGAGGGGTTTGAGCCTTGAGTCCTGTCTGATGGGGCAGATACATTGTTGGGCTGGAATTGGTAGAAAACTGTCTTCTATGAACCAGAATGAATTTTCAATATGATGTGACTCAGGACATTCTGTACCCTCACCAGTATTCCACCAATGCGACATCAATCATCTCATATCTGCTCTTCCACAGTTCCCACATTTACAATATATATATTATCACAGCAAAAGCCAACTGTAGCAGAAACGGCAATGAGATCTTCCCGAGCCAATCAAATGGCCTAAAAACTAGTTGGAACTTCCCATAATGGGAGTTGAACCCGGCCCACTTCGGTGAAAACCAGGAATCCTAACTTCTAAAACATATATCCTTATCTCCATTAACTTGTTCAGGAGTCTCGCTTCCCATGAGGCAGTTCTTCACAGGATGCAGAAAAAAGTCATGGATACCACTTTGATCCTAGAATCAGAGATGCCCTAATAGGAACTGCCTAGTACTATAGCAGCACTGCTAGTCTGATGCGCAATGGGAGGAGCCTGCATGGGGGGCTGTAAAGAAGCTCAGCACTTCTCTGTGGGATTAAAAGGCCCCTCAGGACACAGTGGAAGAGCTTCAGTGCCCCCGGTGTCCATGGCTGGAACATGGAAACTTCTACAGGGGTCAGCTCTACTAACTGCTTGGAAGTCAGCTTTGCTCACAACTACTCCACCAAGGCCCGCCTCACTGATGTTGTTGCCTTTCCTAAGCAGAGACATGGGAGCCTCTGGATAAGCGTCAGGAGCTGGTCGAGCCCACCTACAGGTAACAACCCCCAGTGTCTCTGTACGGCACCTTCTAGGAAGGAAAACGCTGAAGACATTGGGAGATGTGTGAGGATTCATCCTGGTGGTCTAGTAGACCGGCTGGGACGCCCACGGCAGTGATCCTCTTCCAGCTCTGTGTCTATGGCGCGCGCAGCGTGCACTTCCTGGTTTTGTGAGGAATGACGCCGGCGTCATGACGACATCCTGCATTGGAGCCAAATTCAAATAGGTATTTAAAGGGACTCTGTCATTAAATCCTTGCCCATTGTAGGTTCTACTTTGTTAATTTCCTGGGTGTGATTTGTCTGTTCTGATTCCTGTTTTTGACCCCTGCCTGACTAATCTGACTTCTGTGATCTCGACTCCTGCCTGGTGATCTGACTATTCTGAAATCCGTAATCTGAGCTGTGCCTGTTTGACTCTTCTTGATTGACCTCCCGGCTTTGACCTCTGCCTGACTTCGTTGTATTCTGCCTGCACCGACCCGGCTTATTTTTGACTACGTCTTCTGTCTGCTCCCTGAACTGTGATCGTCTGCTCAAAAAGACTTTGTTAATCGTGCCCCTCTGCTCAACCAGAACCTTTAGTTTTGCTCCTCTCTTTAATAAGACCTGGTGGCATCTGATTAGCCGAGGGCTCCTCCTGAGGTGAAAGGTTATAGGCGGAAGCAAGAGCTGAGACCAGGGAGCCTAGCGTTGGTTTTGCATTTTGGGTGCCGATTCGGGACAAGATGTCTTTACTGGCTCATGATTGGATGATCCGATGGCACATACAGATACAGAAACATCTTGTTCAAGTCTTTATTTACATTATATCTGAAATATTTCATAGAGACCTGTAATGTCACAGGCATAGATACCCCTTAATTCTGCTTTATTCCATTACTTATTAATATTCGTATACTGTACCTTATAGGCGCATTCCCATGAATTTCAGTTACTTCTGGAACAAGGAACATCACTTAGCCCTTACTATAGCTGATGACATCACTAAGCACATTTAATAACTATTGACATCACTTAGCATCATTTATAAGGATATCTGCGTATTATAAAGCTGTAATTGTAGGCAATTCACCTATTTACTTTCCTGCTAGTTAACTGGTGTCGGCTGTTCCTGTCAGGCCTGAGCAGTATAATATAGCACTTGGGAACAAATATACAGGCCAGGAGCCCCGTGCTGGAGGCCAATATAGCGAATATCTGTACAGATACAGTATATTTGCCCTTGGTGCTCAGATGAGCCGGGATGAAGGAGAGCCAGACGCTGCAGAAGACCAACATGCTGAAGGTGATGAGTTTGGCCTCATTGAAGGTCCCGGGCAGGTTCCGTGCCAGGAAAGCAGCAAAGAAACTGACCATTGCCAGGAGGCCCATGAACCCCAAAGTGACATAAAAGAAAAGGCTTTGCCCCTCGTGACATTCAAATATCAGTTTGTGTCTCTCAATCTCTGAGTTTAGTTGTGGGAAAGGGGGAGAGAGAAGAAGCCAAACAATACAAATGCCAACCTGTACCATGGTGCAAAGTGCCACCACCGTACGAGGGATCTTTGGTCCCAGCCATTTCCTCAGGGGACTGTCCACTTTGGTGGCTTTGAATGCCAGAATCACCATGATGGTCTTAGCCAGGACAGATGAGATGCTGATAGAGAAGACCACAATGAAGAGGGTCTGTCGTACGGGGCAAGTAATTGGGGAAGGGGAACCAATGAAGATGAGGCAGCAGAGGAAGCACAGGGTGAGGGACACCAGAAGGATGAAACTCAGTTCCCTGTTTGTGGCCTTGATTATTGGGGTTCTCTGGTATTTAATGAAGATGAAGAGGATGCAGAGAGTTACGAGGAAGAAAAGGATGACTGTGATAGTGAGGAAGATTCCCAGTGGCTCCTGATATGAGAGGAATTCTATCACTTTGGGAACACACATGCTCCGCTCTTCATTGGACCACTGCTCAATGGGGCATCTAAAGCATTCGGCTGCATCTAGAAATAAATACCCCCTGTTATTCCTTAAACTAATAAGTTGGCATTGCCCTGTTGCACCTCACTGGGTACATACGTTTGGCACTATTGTTGGTAAATGTTATTTTTCTTTCCTGTCTGTAATGTGTTTGTTTGCTCTCGTATTAACCCTCACCTTTCCTTTTCTGTATGTGATTGTCAGCTCTTCAGCCCAAACTCACTTTTCCATTTGCACTTGGTCCCATTTGGAAACCACAGCTAATGGAACTGTGGTTTCTATAGCATTCACCCTAAAGTTTAGGGTGAAAAGCACAATATTTTGCCTACAGTTCACACTGAGAGGCTGAAATTAAAAACATAACTCTGTAATTTGAGACGTTTAATGCTCTGTGAATAATAATAACTGACACACAATAGGCATGTGGCCTGGCTGGTTGTTCAAGTCGTTATCAGAAGGAGAAACTGCCTGAAGAACCTGATTAGTGTGAGTCTTCTAGGGGTTCGTTGATGGTAGCATTTGTCTTGGGCTCAATGGGTTGGTCATCCCAACAGAACTGGTAACACTGATTTGTGTGGAGCTGATGGCACTAGGGATAGAGATGATTGGAGACCATGAGATGTCATGGCCAATGATAACTTCACCCCTTGCATCTATAATTAACCACTAGAGAGACCCCCCAACTTTATGCTTCCAATTTCATTGTATCATTATGTTTGTGGGGCCCTGAGACCCTCAGAGGTTGGGGTTGGAAAATATTCAGAACTTATTCTGCTCTTGAATAAAGTGTGAGTTTTAGGGTGAAACAAACCTGTAGTGTTGGTTATCTCGCCCAAAGAGCACGGGATGCAGTCATAGCAACAGATGGGCTGACCACTCCGGGTGGCTTTCCAGGAACCTGGGTGGCAACTACTGCTGCACATGGATGGGGGAACCTGGTGGGGAACACAAGATTGAAATCAGAAACTCACACACATGGAACCCCACAGTGTACAGAGCCCAGGGAGACATGACCAAGGAAATGCAAGTGAGAAACACAACAGTTTACCACATTTAGGGGAACAGTAAAGACAATTTTACTTTATTAGGATCTTCCTATGGCTTCTCAAACCTACCACAGCACATTCTCTATATGCCCAGAAAACAACGGATCTTACCTTTAAAGGGGGTGTAAAGGCAAAAAACAATATTGCAGGTACTGATCATACACCTAAAAAGAAGAGTATTTGCACTGTACCACCAGCAGAAATGTTGTACTGTTTCTTTAAAATAACCAATTCTGTGCAGCTGATTTAATTGTTTCTCTCCTTGATGAAAATGCACAGGAATCATCCCCCGGCCACCAGATCACTTGTCTACATTCCAATGGGCAGAGAAGTTGAGTAGGTTTGTGTCACTGAGCCTCAATGCTAAATAAATGAAACAACCCCACTCTGCCAACTGTGATTTCAGCTGCACGGAATTGGTTATTTAAAAGGTACAACATTTCTAATGAAAGTACATTTTAAATTCCCTTCTTTTTAGAAGCAGTACCTGCAATACATCCCCTCTAAAATATACAGAACATTAATCAGAACTTTATGAGCAGTCAGTCTGGACCCTGGCAATACCCACCTGGGTAAATCTCTCGTTCCACATTATGGAGCTGATATCAAGAAGGATTGTGTTGCCATTTCTGGCTTCAGGGTCAAACCTCCCCACTTTCACCAAATTGAAACTGCCATTCACTATCTGCACATTCACAATATAGTAGGCCCCTGGGATATCGCCATCAGCATTAAATGATATTGGGTCCCCTGTGTTAGTGCGGAAATGGGTTTTCTTCACATAGTTGAGGACCTGTTTGGAGAGTTGAGCAGTTATTGGGGGGAGAAGAAGAAGAAGCTGTCATACAACCAAATACCCCTTCCATGGGGCACTGGACAATGGGAGGGCAGTAGTCAAGTGGTGAGGGTGCCACAGTTGGACAGCGGGGCTGTAGTAGGTGGGATCTACTTAAACTTGGACTGTCTGATACATTTGGGCTTGATGGTACTATTTCTGCAAGGATGGAGAACTTGCTAACTATGAGTACAGAGGCTAGACATCCAAGAATCCAAGCAGTAATCCCCCAAAAATGTCTTTCAGATTTGTATTTACCTCCATAATGTCAGACTGATTCTTTGAGGCTCAGGTGAGTGATTGGAGATCACCTTTCTGTTGTTAGTAAGCTACTAAGTCCACTCATTCAGTTATATTTCTGTCATGGTCAGTTGCAACTAAGGTGCTTTGCAAATATGGCAATAGAGGGGGCAAGAATGTAGAGTAGCTCTGGCTCAAGATGCACCTAATATCAATAAAACATGATCTAAATGGACTATGGCTCTTAGTGGTGTGCTACAAGGTAGGGTGGTCCTTAGTTAAACATGGTGGAACAGAGTAGAGCGTGAATTGGAAATTACAGGTACAATTATAATTCTTCTAGTGGGGGAGCAGAGGGACAATTCTACAGAAGATTACTATATCCACAAATGAAGGTAAGATATGTTCTGTATTTAGATGCTCATTTACCTGCCATGGTTGCGTGTCCCTGACATTGGCACACATTCTGTAGGGAGAATTGTCGGCGGGTGCCTGGCACATGAGCAGTGAGTGCAGAGCCTGGGCATAGGCATATACCGCCAGGTAGGCATGATACGTGTAACTGAGGTCATTCATCTCAAATAACCAAGGGATCAATCCTCTCAGGTCTTCCTCCCCCGTGCAAAGTGCTAGTAACCCTGCCTGGTTTGTCTGGTTCTCCCGGGTCTCTCCCCCCGGCCACCGGCAGCTGAAAGCTTTCTCCCAGAGTGTCCTTATCAAGGGGTATTTATTATTGGATCTCAGTGGGTGGAGGGAACTGAGGACCTGCTCAAAGCCTGGCATGGGGCCTGTTTTAGGAATCAATCCAACTGTCCCATTTAAGACTTTCCATGCATTTCTGGAGAAAATACCCAGTCGGAGAGCGAAGGAAGCTGAGGAAATGAAGGTTTTGTGTGTCAGCCCTTCATCATACAATGAATCCAGTAGAACCTTTACATGGACCTCAGGGCTGTGAAGAACAATCACATTGACTGAGCTCTTCTTGATAACATTCACCACCCTTTGTATCTTAGCCATGGAGTAGCTCAAGTGGATCTTCTCCAGAAATGCTACACAACTGCCAGACTTCTCTATCCCAGCCCGAATAACCTGTCCCCCTTGCTCCCCAGCATCATTGTCTACAACCAACATCCCTACATAGGTCCAGCCAAAGAGGCCAATGAGACGGGTGAGAGCCACGTTCTGGAACATGTTACTGGGCACAGTGCGGAGGAACGAGGGAAAGTTCATCTTGTTGCTCAGAGCTGAGAGGGTTGATCCGTGGCTGATCTGTACATGAGACATTAGTAGTAGTAAGTAGTAGAGTAGTAGTAACTCTACTCTATGAAAAGTTTGTACTTAAATTGGTATGAATGGAAAGAGGAGGACCCACAATTACATAATAAATGATCATGAATAGTACAAGCAGCAATAAAACTGAAGTAACTGCATCTTGTGAAATTCCTGTATGTTTCCCATTAGGTGTCAGTGTCATCACTTTGATAAAATTCCTAATTATAATCAGTGACATTGAGCACATTTGTAGAGAACAACATTATAATAGAATGTGTCAGAACCAGAAAGATATATATCAGTAGCTTCATGTTAAAAACAGATTAAAAACCAAATGCCCATTGATACCTCCATTGGCCACACAGTTCAATTCATGTATCCAGAATGCCTGTGGCCATGTGTAGCTGCCACGCAACTGATTTACTGTACATATTACATACACTGTCTTGTTGTGTGTAGCACCATGGTCCTAGAGGAACGTTGTTTTGTTTCACTGTGTACTGTACAAATGTATATGATGAAATGACAATAAACTCACTCTTTACTCTTGACTGTATTTGCTGTCAATATAAACCCTATTTGCACCAAACTGCGCCACCTAGTGTTTATCAGTGAGTGTACGACTAGTGGATGGGGCAACGAACAGTTAGTGCTGAGAGTCCATTGTATCCAAACATACAGGCTCCTTATAGAAATCTGCAAAGGATAAAAATATATATATATATATATATTATATAAAAGCTAAAAATGAAGTGATCATCTAAAAATTGATCTGAGATCCTATTCCTTGTCCAGTGATGGATGTTTCCAGTTTCATGATTCAGAATGTTTCTCTATAAATCAATTCTTAAATTCCAGTAGATTCACCTTGTGACCCACTAGTGCCTCTTCTCTGTGTCTCTACTCACTACTGATTTATGTTCCCTGATGCATTAATCGAAAAACATGAGTCCCCCCCCCCCTGCAGACAAGGGTTTGTTTTGGTAACAATACAGACACTGGCACTGGCACATTCTGGAGTTGAACAGCTGCTAGAAACGACAAAAAGACATTATTTGTTCTCAAAAAGAAGGAGAGATTGCCAGTGAATGGCTTTAAAAACAATTTAATCAAACCTAAAAATGACATATCTCCCCCAACATTAAGTCTCATGTCCTTGGATAAGGAAGTGATTGGTTCATAGTGCAAGTTTCTATCTTACAATCAGACTCAATGTTGGGTGACAGGTATATCATTTTGTGTCTGTTGAGATTCATTTTACTGATTTAAACTTTAACTGATCCTCATATAGACAGTAGGGCACACCTATGTTGTACTATGGGTAAGCACAATCCCATTACCTTGCACAAACCATCAGATAAACATAAAGGCTGACCTTGTGTGGCCCCTTGTAGGTTCTTCATCCATTCAGAGTGTGGCCAATCAGGTTGAGAGTATAACCATTCTGCATGTGTATGGCTAATCTAATCTTAACTAACTTCATATAAAATACAATTAAAATATATGTTTTATTTCACACCTTTTTGCTCTAATAATATAACTGTACCTGTGGGACATGTAGGACCCCGAGTACTCTGGCAATGGGCACAGACAGGGCAGAGAACAGTTCTCCAATAATCCCAACCACAGGAGAGTGCACATGGCAATCATATCCAGGAGCTGGAGTCCTCATCTCTGATGTCACAGATAGAGCGCCAGCAGTTGCCCGGAGCTCACACATACAAGAGTCAAACAGTCTGAAGCCCAAGGTGATGTTGGGCAGGAGATCAGCAGAACCATTAATTTCATCAATAGCAAACATCAGGCCCAAAACATCTCGGAAATATCGGATCTGGAAGCTGAAAGACATAAACACAAACAACCTGAAACAGAACTTTCTATTTATGTCTAGTAAGTATGTGTCTGGGGTGAGATACAATACAGGAGCCATTATTATAGTCACGTTTCATTATCATCATCATCATCAAGGGCAAAAACTTCAGGGAGGTGACCCTCAGATTGGCATACTGCACTGCAAACGATTTATACTGGGGAGATGGCCCTCAGTTTAACATACTGAGCAGAAGCCCCCCAGGAATTACTAGATAGATCACTAGTGGAGCATTGTGGGAACACTTTCATTTGACACTGGGAACAGGGTACTGGGACTAAGCCTACTTTGAGAAGAAGACATACAAGAAGAACATACAAAGAAGAAGACCTTTAGAAAGTCATACAAAGAAGATGCTTACTAGGACATGCAGAGAAGAAGACTTTTAGAAGGACATACAAAAAACCCTCAGCAGGAAACACAGAGAAACATATTACAGATACTACAGGAAAGTTAGTCCCATTCTCACTTTGCACTTAACTGGGGGCTGAGAATATCTGGGTAGCAAAGAATCTGAGGTGTCCTTTAGATTGTTGGGATTGGCCGTTAGGGATCCGGATTTCGCGAACTTCCGGAAAATTGCGAACGGTTCGCGAACCCCATAGACTTCAATGGGAAGG
>JAMBMQ010000080.1:0-14690 GCA_024363595.1 Xenopus borealis | reverse complement strand
GCCAGAAATGTCTTTTTTAGCTTTTAAAGTTCGCCTTCCCATTGAAGTCTATGGGGTTTATTTTCACAAATAATGATCATTTGGTAGTGATGAGCGAATCTGCCCCGTTTCATCTAAGTGAAAGAAACTACAGGTATTGGACCCGTTATCCGGAAACCCCTTATCCCTTAAAGTTCAGAATTACGGAAAGGCTGTCTCCCATAGACTCCATTATAATGATATAATCCAAAATGTTAAAAATGATTTCCCTTTTGTGTGTAATAATAAAACAGTAGATTGTACTTGATCCCAACTAAGATATAATTAATCCTTATTGGAGGCAAAACCAGCCTATTGGGTTTATTTCATGTTTATATGGTTTTCTAGTAGACTTAAGGTATGAAAATCCAAATTACAGAAAGATCTGTTATCTGGAAAACCCCAGGTCCTGATGATTCTGGATAATAGGTCCCATACCTGTACAAGAAAATTTGCGAAACAGCAGAAAATTAATTAGATGTCTATGGGCAACATCTTAGTGTAATGCAAGCGAACCTGACTGCGGTGCTGTTCATCAAAAAATCTGCAATACTCCAAAAAAATTAAAAATAGGCGAAACCGGCGACAAATTGGCGAAATACACCGGACGGTGCCTAACATAGTTCTGGTAAGAAGAATTCTCTTGTATCTTTGATTAGTATTTGGTCAGTTAGATGCAGAGCGACAGATCTATGGAGGGTTTAGATCAATGATCCCCAACCGGTAGCTCAACAGCAGCATGTTACTCACCAGCTACTTGGATGTTGTTCCCAGTGGCCTCAAAGCATGTGATTATTTTTAAATTCTTGGTATGGAGACAAGTTTTAATTGCATAAAAAACACTGGTACTGACAAACTGAGAGCCCTGTAGGCTGCAAGTCCACATAGGGCTACCATTAGCCAATCACAGCCCTATTTGCCCTGGAACTTATTTTAATGCGTGTGTTGCTCCCCAATAGTGATAGCTGCTGGCGAATAAATTTGCGAAACGCCATTGAAAATTCACGAAAAAAACGAGTCGCGCGTCGTTTTTGATGCAACGCAACAAAAACGACGCAACGCGTCAAAAACATGCCGCGACTCGTTTCGCGAATTTTTTCACCAATTCGCTAATGTCGCTGGAAATTCGCAAATTTTTCAGTTAAGCGAAACTGGGTAGATTCGCCAATCACTACTCCCCAACTCTTAGTTTAATGGTTTAATCTCTTTATATTTAATCTCTTTATATTCAGACAGTGCCCTCTGGTGGAGAATCATAAAATCATTCCATCAAGCTTGAATTTCTTTTCTCCAATAAAACAATTTGACATTGATGGTATTATATATCCTATTCTTTATTCGTCCCCCATGGCCGCTATTTTCCCTGTTTTATTATCCATATTATGTCAGGATAGGTTCCTTGGAATGCACTCAGTAGCCAGGCTGTGCCAAGGAGACGGGGCAAATTGCAAACACACAGGATTAATACAGAATATTCATTCCCCATGAAGAATTAATGTGATTTTTATTGGACAAATTGCTGCCTTTTGCATTGTGTAGGGTGTGAAGGAATTCAATCAAGGGAAAGTTTTGTGGGAAGATTTTATGATCTGCCACTAGAGGGCAATGTTGGAAAAGGTATGAAACTCATATAGTGATGTGATCCAATCAAATTGAAGAAAGGTGCCCAGTGTGAAATATTATTTCATACCAACTCACTGGCAATAATGGAATTTTAATCCTGTTAGGAAGTGCAGTCACTGAATGTTTGTTATACTGCTGCTGTCTGTAACTGACATGTGTACTACTGCTGTCTCTAAATGACCCCTGTATTGCTGTTGTCTCTAACTTGCCCCTGTCTCTAATCTGCCCCTGTACTGCTGCTGTCTCTAACCTGCCCCTGTATTGCCGCTATCTCAAACCTGTCCCTGTACTACTGCTGTCTCTAACTGACCCCTGTATTGCTGCTGTCTCTTACTGACCCCTGTATTGCTGCTGTATCTAGCCTGTCCCTGTATTGCCGCTATCTCAAACCTGTCCCTATACTGCTGCTGTCTCTAACCTATCCCTGTATTGCTGCTGTCTCTAACCTGCCCCTGTACTGCTGCTGTCTCTAACCTGCCCCTTTACTGCTGCTGTCTCTAACTGACCCCTGTATTGCTGCTGTCTCTAACCTGCCCCTGTACTGCTGCTGTCTCTAACTGACCCCTGTATTGCTGCTGTCTCTAAACAGAAGAGCATCAGAGCAGCCTCTTTCTTTCTCCTGACAACTTTCTTGACTACTTGGTGGTCAGACTCGGGGGAAACTTCCCTGGAGGCAACTTCGGGCGATTTCGGAAAGCGCACCGCCTCGTTTGAATTACCACACTCGACTTTTCATTTCAGCCAGCGCGAGACAGGAGTAAGCGATTCAGGGAGATTAGTCTGGTCGCCAGGTGACTATTCTCCCAGAATAGCCTGGTGTGATTCATACATTCATACAGCGTCATACATTTGGCTTCTTGGATTTGAGTAGAAAACCCTTGTGGTTCCACCTTGGAAAGAGTCATACATTTGGCGTCTGGGGTTTAACAACTAAAATAAATACCTTCTCCCTTTAATAAACCATCATCATGATCTCCACCCTGGTTGTCCAGATCACTAAAGAACTTGTGAAGATGTTTATCCGTTCAACCAGACCAGGATGGAGGCCCAAAGCCAGATGTAGCCTTCTACGGGATGTTAGAGCCTTATGTTTCGAGACTTATTTCAATGACATCACCGTTTTTATAAAGTCTGATACGTGAAGAAACCATTACTGTTCCTTAGCCCACATGGAAGCTGTGACAGAAGAACAGCGAGGGTCTACCTGACAACATATTCACTTATTGAGTATCCAGGGCTGCCCAAAATAGCACCATTCATCTGTGTATATAGGAGCAATTACTATCCAAGTAGACAAATCCCAATACATAGGCAATTCAAAGGCCAATGCACACAAAACAGATCTTTACAGCAGCTTGGTATGGCCTATTGTGTTATGGTTTACTAACTGCTCTGTCACAAAGGTCCCAACGAAGGGGGTTCTTACAGTACAATGGCGCCTGACATTTTATGCTTCTGGGCTGGGGATTTTCTACTGGCACCTTACTAAGTTCTTCACATTCGCCATTTACAAAAGGCAGCGTCGGAGCAGCTTCACAGCCCTGAACATAATGAGTGAGAGCAATTTAGTAAGTCCATTTTGGCTTCTTGCAGGAGACTTTCTGCACTGTTTTTCTTGTGAAGACCAAAGCATTGTTATTTCCCAGCATGGAGCTCACTGTTCCTTCTGCTCACAGCCAGGTAACTTTGCTCCTTCATTCTTGTGTTTCCAATTGTCTGATTAGTCATAGAGAAAACACAGCTGCCTCTCATCATCTACAAAAGCTTTCGGGTTATTTATGGTTTTACACAAGCATTTCTATTGAATCCGGCTTCTGGAACTGTAGGCCATCTTTGATTCTCTTCCCCTCGTAACTTTGAGGAGATATTAGAAGTTCCCACTCTCCCTCCCTATTTTACTTTAATTTACTGTGGCAGTAACAAGAATTTGCAATTCTGTGACAACTAAAAGGGGAACTTGCTGATATTGGCGGCAGAGCTTTCTTTGGAGAAATTATCCAAGGTCCGGAGCTTACTGTGGGCTCCAGTGTGAGTAAGGCCGAAATGGCAACAGAGCTGCCAGACCTGTGGCTCATCGAGGATAAGTAAACCTTTAAAATAAGTGAATGTAAACTCGATGAGCAGGCTATTCTAAGAACTTTTGCAATGTACTTTCATGATTCATTTATTTTTCTTTTATTCCAAGATAGTTGTCAGGAGAAAGAAAGAGGCTGCTCTGATGTTCTTCTGCTTAGGAAAGATTTGCAAAAGGTTTCTATTTTTTTTTCCTCAGTAGAAGAACATCAGAGCAGCCTCTTTCTTTCTCCTGACAACTTCCTTGACTACTTGGTGGTCAGACTGGTAGGAAACTGGCCAGAAGATTCAGAAACTGACCAGCAGGTGGTGCCGTTGTAGCAAAATCATTCATATTAACAGTACTTGTATCCCTTAATATCTTGGAATTAAAGAAAAATAAATTGTGAATGTACATTTCAAAAGTTATTATTATTTTAAAGGTTTACTTATACTTTCAACAGCTGCACCAATGATTTAAAAAAGAATAAAGGCAATTATATTTTCCCTATTCAAACCACTCCACTGTGGCCCCTTACACAGCTGTGTTTGTCTTACATGTAATCAACATCAGCCAGGTCCATGTCAGAATCAAGTGCCAAAAATCATCAAGGTACAGTATGTTTTTGTCACTGGGAAGAGAACTTCAGATAGCACTAGATGGTGTTCACCACCCTTGCTGCACTACCTTTTCTGAATTGGTAAGTCTTATGGGGCATTATGGGGGTCAGAAGGGGGCAGGTTGGTCTCTTCAGGAGGAATAAAAAATGTAAATATTTTTCATGCTTTTTCTTGTCTGCTCTTGGTTACACCCCACTGCAAGGTTTCGAACAGGAGTCCACAATCTTTCTTAGCAACATTCAGATGTAAAAAGATTTGGAGAGCAACCAGGACTGGACTGAGAATTAAAATAGGCCCTGGCATTTCAGGTACACAAGAGGCCCATCAGCCCACATAGAGGCCCAAACAGCCCCCACCAGCCCACTAAATACTGACTTTCTATGGCACCTTATAGCAGCCCCTCTGGCATTTGCCCTAACCCACAAATGGCCAGTCCGGGCCTGAGAGCAACACAAGAACAAAAAACATTCCTTGGTGTTGCCAAGTAAGTGTTGTGATTGGCTAATGGTAGCCCCTATGTGGACTGACAGCCTACAGGAAGCTGTCTTTGGCAGTATGAAAGGTTTTTCTGCAACAAAAACTTGCCTACAAAGCAGGAGATACAAATAAGAACCTGGTCTGAGGCCACTGGGAGCAACATCCAAGGGGTTGGTGAGCAACATGTGTTTATGGTTAAATTGGGGTGTGATGGATGAGGGAGGCTGGGAAATAAGTAATGTACTACTGCTGTTAGGGTTGCACATACACTGGGTTCAGGGGTTGCCATGCCTCTAGCAGTTATTTCTGAAGCTTAACAACAGTTGAAAGAACTTTGGTTGGATGGTCCTACTTTATATAAATTATGCAAACCCGTAAAATGTCTCCATTAAAGATAGCCCTGCAGCCTTGCACAGAGTTAGACTGGGGTACTAGGGACCCAGCAGAAAATATTACATGACATGTCCATTCATTAAGGTACTTTTCATAATCTATTCACTCAAAATGGTTAAATTGAATTGGAGGGACCATGGATAACATGGTCCAGAATAGAACTGAAAATACAAGGCAGGACAGGAAGTCGTTATTATTAGTAGGAGCCAGGGGTCAGTCCCTAGATCAACTGGATCAACTACAATTCCCAGGCTCAAAAGTAAGGAAGGCTTTGTAGGGAGGACGTTTTCTTGATTGTTTGGACCTAATGAGCCTGTGAGACTGTTGCTTTAATACACATGGCAAATACTGTAAGTCTGTATTTATTTGGCTGCCCTCCTAGTGTAAAGTAAGTCAGTGAGATGCTCCTAGATCATATCCAAGGAGTTACTTAGAGTTTGTATCCACAACCACTTAATGTCAAGAAATCACCCTTAAAGGGCAAGGAAAGGCAAAGAAATAAAATCAAATTTTTACTTTCTTTAATGAAAAAGAAATCTATCTCCAATATACTTTAATTAAAAAATGTGTACCATTTTTATAAGAAAGCTCACTGTATGCAGTGAAATTCTCCCTTCATTTACTGCTGAGGATAGGAATTGTTCATACTTATGAACAGCAGGGGGAGCCCCTGCCTTACTTACAGCCATGCAGAACTCAAACAGCTTTGTTTTTTGATAATTTATGACGATCCCTAGGAAGCCCAGACCATACTGAGCATGTGCAGTGCCAGTGTCAGACAAAGATGTATAACAAAGTTACAAGATGTCAGCCCCCTGTGGCCAACTTTGAAAGCATAAATCATTTGTTTGATTAGGCTTGTGGTGCAGTAAGTTCATGTTTATGTTTAGTATACAAAATACACCATTTCTACCCTTATTCTATTTTACACTTTCCTTGTCCTTTAACAACTGGCAGTTAGGCAGGTTATATATTGACATAAAAGGTTCAACCTGATGGATGCGTTTTTTTCCTAACTTACTATGTTACTGTGTAGATCTAAAGTCAATGTATAATGTTAACTGGCTTAAAAGAGTGCAGAAACATTGCAACATGTTATAAAGGTATTGTATGTTTTTAGTTGTTAATGTGCTTGATTAAATTCTTCTTACAGTCATAGGATTGATCTGATATAAGTAATTCTAAAATAACTGGACTTGCTGAGTAATTATCAGTAATTACAATCATAGGATTGTAGTTGTCTGTATAACAGATCACAAGGCATGACATGTGGTCCTTACCTATATCTCTAATAATTGCTGTATTGTCATGTTGCCTGGGGAGATAAGGACAGGTAATTGGTTATGGGGGTAATGAAGGGAGATGGGAAGAGTTATTGGTGTATGGATGGAGATGGGACCAGTTCTGGGGGTAAATAAGGGAGATATGGGAAGAGTTCTGGGGGCAAGGAAGGGAGATATAGGAAGAGTTCTGGGGGTATGGAAAGATGATGAGACAAGTTATGGGACTATGAAAGGGAGATAGGAAGAGTTATGGGCTAAGAAAGGAGATGAGGACTATTATTAAGGTAAGGAAGGAGGGTGGGAAATGGGGAGAGTTATGGGGGTATGGAAGGGAGATAGGAAGAGTTATGGAGGTAAGGAAGGAAGATGAGGACAATTATGGAGGGAAAATAAGGAAGATGGGAAATGGGGAGTTTTGGGGTTATGGAAGGGAGATGGGAAGAATTAGGGGTGGGTAAGGGGGAAAGAGTGATGGGAAGTTGAGCTACAGTTATTCCTGCATCTCCTTCCTTCTGTCATCCACACTTCATCTCACTCCTAACCCTATTTTTTACCTTCTCCCTATTTTGCCTGCTACCATTTGTTATTACATAGCTGGGAGAACCTATGCTCATATATAAAAAAAATGTACAAAATAAGCAAGCAGAAAACTGGACAATTTAAAAAAAAAAAAAAAACATTTGTATTTTTGGAAGGGTGGTGATATGCATATTGTAGTCATGTTGATGTGTTTACAGTATTTGCCAGTCACATGAGTGATTCATCAGAAAGGCAGATCACTAATCCATTAAGTCAATGTTTTAATATAGATGTGTCACGGTCGGCACCCAATACCAGAACAAATGCCAAGTAACCTGGTCTCGGCTCGTGCTTCACCAGTAGTGTGGCCGCCTTTGGCTTTGGGAGGAGCCCTCAGCTACTCAGATGCCACCTGGACTTAAACGAGAGGTGCAGGGCAGGAGTTCTGGCCAGCAATGGGGCACAACTGTAATAAGAGTCTTAGACGCAAAAGGTCACGGTACAGATAGCGTTAGGCAGATTCAAGGTCAGACAGGCTGGGTCGAGGCAGGCAGATAGCGAGGATCGTCAGGCAGGCAAGGGTCAAAACTGGGTAATCAATCAGACGAGGATGAGGCAGAATCGATAATCAAATAACAGGCACAGGTCAGGATACAGAATAATCAGAGTAGTCAAAGCCAGGCAGGGTCAAACAGGTAATCAGGAACAAACAGAAGCTTAACAGCACAGGTACAAGGCACCAGGATTAAACCTATCACGGGCAATGAGTTTAATAAAAATGGCCCTTTCAATATTTCAAATTTGGCGCCACTGCGCGCTGATGTCATGCGTCAGCGCACCTGCGCCTTTAAGTAGAGGGAAGGCGCACTAAGAGGAAGCTGGCAAGAAGAGCGGCACGGCAGGCGTCCCCGCCGCACCGGTAATTTTATTACAAGATGCTTTGATATCATCATTGATTAAATGGGCTTACTATGTCGGATCAGAATCCCCTTTAATTGCCAAGTTTGGCAATATACACCTAGAGATGTCAGCCAGTTGCCAGTGCACTGGCCATACAATTTGATGGTGCCTGATGTGTTGGTTACCATTCATTGATGTTCATGGATCTTCATGAGAGGGGGTTTTCCCTATTGGCCAGTGACCCTTTTGTCTAATCATCTGATGGACAAGTTCAGCACAGATAATGATGGTGGGAAATCACAGTCACCCCAAAGTTTGTCTGTTTTGTGCAATCATAGAGAACATAGAACTGCACCAAAGAAATAGATTCTTCTACACTCAACTTGTCTCTTTTCAAGGCTGTGAATCTAAAGACCGCCCTAGACTTTTATTATATCCCACCATTAGTCCAGAGAAGAAAAATGTGTGGTTGGTTCTCATTTTTTTGGAGATTTGATCTATAAATTTGGTTAATATCATGGTATGGTCTAAATAAACCAGTGATCTGTTTCCTCCTTCTTCATCCTTTGCTCTGTCTTAGTATAAAATCTACATTATTAATGCAAAAGTCTATACCTTAGTTTAGTGTTATTCTCCTGGGGTTTATATTAATAGTGTCAAGGCACATGTCTGCTGTAGACCAAGGGAAAGGTTACTAGATGAATTATATTAAAACAGAGGTATGTTTAGTTTCTAGTCTACCTGGAATAGATTTACTGGTGGTACTGGTCTTCAGAACATAAACACTAACTGGGTAAAAGTTCATGTTCAACAAACATAGTTGGAGAGCTACTAATGTACAGTATATACTGAAGTGTTCTACAATAGTTCTGCCATTCTTTATAATATATTACCAAAAAGACACCTACTGTCCAACATCTAATTCTGAAACCAAGGGGATTAATACGCAGTTGGTACTACCATCGCTTCTTTAACAGCCTCTATTCTTCTAGGAAGACTCCCATTAGATGTTGGAACAATGTTGGTGGGATTTATTCCATTCTGCTAGAAGAGCATTAGGCTGGGCCCTCTTTTTAACGTTCTGAACTATTATTTTTCCTCTACTGATTGTGGGCATTATGCATTATTCAGACAGCTGTCAAACTCATCTTTCAGACTGCCAGATGGTAAAAATGCCATTTATCACTTGAGAGAACATGTTTCCACCACTCCAGAGTCCAACAAGATTGACCTGTAAATGACTTCAGCTGATGCTTGGCATTGCCCGCAGTGATGATAGCTTTGTGTCTAGCTATGTGCCTATCAAATAACCAGTCTCCTGATGAAAAGCTCTTGTACTGACAATGTTGGAGTTTGCCAGTGAATTCTCCAGCTAAGGAATTTTTATATTAAAAGCAGGTGACAGTATAATGAACATCTCCCACTATAACCTTTGTTTGTGGGCACCCAGGTCAAGTACCCTTAAACCAACCTGGCAGTGATGGGGGAATAAATTCCCCAGGTGTAAATTTGTGGCAAATTTCCTCATTTCGCCACTGCCGAATAAATTCTCAAAGCTGCTGCAAAAATTGGCGAATTTTTCAGCAAAGCGAAACAGGACAAATTCTCCCATCATTACAAACTAACATTAATCTCATCCCAACCAGCCAAGTTCTTTTTCAGGTGCATTGAATTATTCACTTGATCAGAGAAATATTTTAGCATTCTATATCCCAAACGCCTACATTTAATTAAAATAGGTGTATATAAATAGCCCACATCTGTTCTGGAGGCTGGTGGTATCTCAGTATAGAATAGCAAAGGGACTTTTTTCTGCTGACAAATTATTCAGATGATGTAACGTGAAGCTCATCTTGCTGTGGGTTATTAAATTGAAGCACCCTGACTCTAGAACTTTCTATAGCAGTGGTTCTCAACCTTCCTAATGCTGCGACCCTTTAATACAGTTCCTCATGTTGTGGTGACCCCCAACCATAAAATATTAAAATATTTTCATTACAGGAGACAGTGTGGCTGCATAAATTTTTGTTTTCCGTGCGAAGTGCAGCAAAAATTCTTTGCCACACCCATTTACCATGTTAATTTACAAATTTTAAATGGGCAGGGAGAGCTGTATGGCAGTCCCTACTAAGGGGATATACGTAGAAAGTTGTAGTGCAACTGGATTCCCTACACAGGTTACTGAACTACAACTCCCAGCACCAGCACCAACACCTGGATAGCTACAATCTTGCCCCAGGGCTAGTGGGGAGAGAGATCAACCTGCTCCTGGAACCCCTTAAGGGACCCCTGTGAAAGGGTCATTCGACCCCCAAAGGGGTCCCGACCCCCAGGTTGAGAACCACTGCTCTATAGAGTGTCCAAATAGGAGGGGAACTTCCTGGATAAAAGAACACCAGCCTAGGAAAAAATCTGTGCTTGAATGGGAGGGGGTGCCCAACATAATGTCACCTCCCAGTAAATAAAGGTTTCTTTATCCTAAAATCACTCCCTCTAGCTGCTATCAATCTCAGGGCTCACACCCAAACCCAGGGAACTCAATGCAGTATGATCCAGTCCATTAGCATAGGTGGAACAGGTGCCAATAGACCTTGCTCCCCCTTGCTTTTAAACAACAGCCCCTAGACAACAAACTATGCTAAATTGTTCATATTAACAATGATAACAATGAAAGTGTGTCCAAAATGATATGAATTATCCAAAATGATATGAATTAAGCTTCTGTTCTTTCTGTAGGACATTGTGTTCTAAAGGTAGAAAGTATGATATTCTGCTTAAACCTAACTGAAATGTCAAAGAAACACAGTGAAGCCTGGAATGGAAATACCACCTGTCATTAAAGACATCACATTACGGGCAGGCTGTGAGCATCACCCGGTGACCCAGACTCTAACAACTCTTGTGTCAACTGCCATATTAGCTCAGGCACATATTCTCAGCCATCTCCAAGCAAAAGCCTTGCTGCAAAAGCAAATAACCGCCATGCTATTCTACTATGTCTTACAGATAACGGGGGTCCAAGCTCCAAACACAATTCATTTTCAATATTTATCAGATATCTGTGCTGTACGGTGCCAGGTAATGTAATGTAACATGTCTCTGTCACAGTAGCTTTGTGACGTGGGGTTAATTGGATTTGCAGATCCTGCATGTGCTGGAAAATACCATTTCGTAACATGTTAAAAAGGCCTCACTAGTTTTACCTCCTTCCCAGTTTCTTTCAGCAGAAAATTCCAGCTGGGAGCTCTAAGTCTATAGGATTTTAATTCTGCATAATCAGTTGGTTTTGGCTTTAAAATAGGAACTTGGCTCAGTATATTTATGGAACAAGAGAAATGACGCAGAATATAACGCGACTCATAGAATAAAGAATATATACAATATAACATTTTCAATAAAAGACTGACTAGCAATTACATGACCACTCAGAAGCAAGTTCAACCATTTTCAACGGATGTCTTGATGATTTCCAATGACCCCCTAAGATTAGCTTCTCAGCAGCTCAGAGCCAACTGAGCATGTGCAGTGCCGCCGGCACACAAACAATAGCCTAGCAAGTTCATAGTTTTTTGCTTTTTGGCTTTCCTTTAAAGAGAAAAATCTCCCAAACTGCACATTTTTTAATGTTAACGAAATATTAAAAACTGAACGTGCATTAATTTGTGCAAAAATAAAGTTTCCATGTAACTAAGTAGGCGCTGCCCCCGAGCTGAGTCCATGCATAATAATTAGTTGCACAATTGCATTCTGGTAATTAAAGGGCAAGGAAAGGCAAAGAAATAAAATCCCATTTTTACTTTCTTTAATGAAAAAGAAATCTATCTCCAATATACTTTAATTTTGAAATGTGTACCGTTTTTATAAGAAACCTGACTGTATGCAGTGAAATTCTCCCTTCATTTAGTGCTTCTGGAAGGCAAACAATCACTTATGAACAGCAGGGGGAGCCCCTACCTTACTTACCAGCCATGCAGAACTCAAGCAGACCATACTGAGCATGTGCAGTGCCAGTGTCAGACAAAGATGTATAACAAAGTTACAAGATGACAGCCCCCTGTGGCCAACTTTGAAAGCATAAATCATTTGTTTGATTAGGCTTGTGGTGCAGTAAGTTCATGTTTATGTTTAGTATACAAAATACACCATTTCTACCCTTATTCTATTTTACACTTTCCTTGCCTTTTAAAACTTTGCTGCAGTGAGAATGGCAGAATGCAGACTGATACGGTAACATTTTTGGGAAAGTAACAAACAAACCTGGCACTGTTTTTAGTTGTATTAGTCCTTGTATCTGAGAGTTTGGGATACTTAGGTCTTTGGACCTATTTTTACAGCTCTTTCTGCCCCCCCTGCTGTAAAAAACCCATTAAGGACATTTCATAATTGGCTTTCATACTGGAAATCAGATTTTATACCAGGACCACAGATCATCCTGACATCTTTTTCGTAAACCTGTATATTATGTCTTGTTATTCAGATGATGTAACGTTCCAACCCTGTTATGCAGCAATCTCCTGAGTTCATAGTTTCCGGCTGAAGGTGAAGGTGTCATTCTTGTAATCCCAACTGAAGCCCTTGTGTCCTTTGCAAATGAAAAGATCTGCTGAGAAGTTATTGCAATGAGCCCATATGTATTTACTCAAGATAATGAAATCACCTCTGCATCCTTATTCCAGGAAAAACAAATATGGAAAACTTAATAACACAATCAGGGGGGTCCTCAGAACCATGTAGCTTGAATTCCTACCAGCAGCCACTTTCAGGTTCATCAGGTTGGAGTTATTTTAGGCAGTGGAACAGCTCTGCATATTCCAGGTGAGGGATTCCCAGGGTTGTATAACTCTCCTCTACTGATTTAATAGGTTTGGTGGTCACATTGATATTTTCACTGCATTTTCAGGGGCTGGATTTTCTGCTTCATCAGTTTCATACTGGCTTGTTTTCATTTACTCTAACGTTGGCCTTAATGGTCATGGGTTGGAGAAGTCCTCATGAAGAAATGTAGGGGAAATGCTGAAGGCAGGACTTCCCAAAAACTTATATCAGCGATTTTACCAATCACACACTCTTTATTAGGGAAGCAACCAGAGCTTTATGATACATGGACTGATTCTATTGCAAGCTATGGTGATGGGAGGCACCTCCATGATGACAGCGCAATGGTTTTGGATGAGATGATGATGAATGAATTTACCATGGAGTAGAAGGAAATAGGGAATTGTTGTCAAGAACGGACTGGTCTAGAGCCCAGGACCTAAATGTGAGGTTATGTATAATCACTGTTCCCCACATAAGGAGGTGTTTAAACCTGACATTTTTACCTCCTGCTGGTGGTTTAGTCTTTATCTTGCATATGGTTTTGTATTTATACCAATTACAAACCATTGATTATACGTTATAATAGGTTAGAGCAGTGTTTCTCAAATTTTGAGGCTTGGGGAGGCTCAGCATGATGGGGTGTCGGGTTTTGATTTGGGTGAAATGTCTACTTGGTCTCCTACATCTGAAATCCAATCTTGAAGGTAAAATAGGGTAAGATCTTAGGTGAAAGAATCATCATCAATTATTTATGTAATATCAGCAATGCATTTAATGTCCTAAATATTATTGGAACTAATATTTGATGCATCATCTATAACTTTGTCATTAGCTATGGGAGAGCCCTGACCAAATGTTGAACCTCCAAGGGGGAGTCAACCAAGTGGAATACTATGAAATAGAGGGGACTGGAGAGGTGGAAGAGATTACTCCAGATTATAAGGAAGACCAGAAGTCAGCGCCTGGGACTGTAGGATTGGCACATATAAATATTGCACTAACTGGTTAAGGCTGTAGTCAATGGGCATCTCTAAAAATAATGGATTTGATTTTCCCTTTCTCTTCCCTGTGCTTTGCTGTGTTTTAATTGCACTAGTTTGACATTTATGCCTCACTGAAATACATTCACGGGACTGAGTGTTGCTGTAACATGGCTGAATAAATCTAATAACTGGGCACTAAATACAAACAGCTCTACCTTGTGTGAAGACCAAGGGGCATGTTTACTAAGATTGGAGATAAATATTTGGAGAGATTTCTGGAGATGTTGCCCATTTCAACTAATCAGCAATTAGATTTAAACAGCCACCTATAAGTTAGCAAATATCTGATTGGTTGCTATGGGCAACATCTCCAGAAATTTCTCCAGATATTTGTCTCCAATATTAGTAAACATGCCCCCAAGTGTAAACAGAAAAGGAGATGGATAATTCTGAATGTGAGGCATAATCTGAAACACAGTTTCTCAGTGTTGTGACACCACCACAGGGTCTCATGGGGGACTTTAATTACCCAGATATTGATTGGAACTGTGCTACTGCCAACACACTTAATGGAAGAAGGTTTTTTACATTTACTGCAAGACAAAAAACAGATCTTCTGCAATATCATGCCCTGGGGAACCAGTAAGGAACATAACAACTGGTCTGAACCCTTAGTTGGACTTCATTTGACTAACTTTATGCTACAAATGCAGTTGGGCATCCCTGTTCATTGCCCCTGATCTTATGTATTGGCACAAGGTTCATAGATACACATACCTTTAAATGTGTGCAGTTTGGGTCATTATTTTGTACTTGCATTAGGACTTGTCTTCATAAACAAGCCAAGAAATTCCTTGCTCTATTGAACATGTACCCCTTAAGATTTGAGACAACAATTGATTCAATGCAGGAACCCAATCAGCAATTAACTTCCAAAGTCCCTTCACAGAGACTATTACCCCATTTTTACTATAGACACCATCTCTCCCTACTATACCTGCTA
>JAMBMQ010000635.1:14369-25000 GCA_024363595.1 Xenopus borealis | reverse complement strand
GTGAACTTAAGTGTTCAGTGTCTAAAGGTGGCCATACACGGGCCGATAAAAGCTGCCGACAGACTGTGTCGACAGCTTATTGGCCCGTGTGGGGGGCCCTCAGACGGGCTTCCCCGATCGATATCTGACCAACTTTAAAAATCCAGTCGGATCGCGGACGCATCTATTCGTTGATGCGGTGCCGCGATCCGACCGCCTGTATCTGTGCCATTCTGATCCGATCGTTGGGCCCTAGGGCCCACGGTCGGATCAGCCCGATATCGCCCATCTCAAGGTGGGCACATCGGGGAGAGATCCGCTCATTTGGCAACATCGACAGACGAGCAGATCTCTACGTGTAAGGCCACCTTAACATAAACTGGGGCAAAGTTAAACTCAGGAAGAATTCAGGGTGCATGAAACGTGTAAAAGGAATTGTTAAGTTTAATGCAGGCAGATATAGTTCAAAGCTATTAAAAGAAAACTATACCCCCAAAATGAATACTTGAACAACAGGTTATATCAAATTAAGTGGCATATTAAAGAATCTTATCAAACTGGAATATATATTTAAGTAAATATTGCCCTTATGTCTTTTGCCTTGTAACTGTAACAGTAAGAAGTGTGGAAGCAAAAGACACAACTATGTCTGTTAATTGGCTCATGTGACTTTATAGTTTGTTTGGTATGTTTGTGTGCACCGTTGAATCCTAGGATCCCAGGAGGCTGTCCTTATTTTTTAAAATGGCAATTTTCTATTTGGGATTATCCAATGGCACATGCTACTAAAACGTATATTATTATGAAAATGGTTTATTTACATGAAGCAGGGTTTTACATATCAGTTGTTTTATGCAATATCTTTTTATAGAGACCTACATTGTTCGAGGGGGTACAGTTCTCTTTTAAGCAGGAAGTTGATAGGAAAGAGAATCATGACAAAGTCGGAAAGCAAAGAGAAAAAATATCTCTTAACTGTTCAACTTGAAATAGAGGTCACTGGCCCCAGCATCCAAAACACTACTGGTCTGAAAGGCTATACTTTCATTATGGTTAGTGATGGGCGAATTCATTCCCGCGATTCGCCGCAGGCGAATAAATTTGTGAAATGCCAGTGAAAATTTGCCTGGTGAAAATTCGCTGGTGTAAAAAAAAAAAAAAAGACGCGAGACGCCGAAAATGATGCGATGTGCGCCGAAATTGACGTGACGTGCGTTAAAAAGTGCCGCGACTCGTTTTGCAAATTTTTCGGTGAAGCGAAACAGGATTGATTCGCCCATCACTAATTATGGTTAGTTTTTAATCACTTATGTTTCTATGTGAGCTCCCTCCCAGTCTATCATTCAAACATCTACCTGATTGCTAGGGTAAACTGGACCCTAGCTACCAGAATGCTGAAATTCCAAACTGGTGAGCTGATCCTAAATAATTCCTAAGTCAGACTAAAATTGTGATCAAATGCAAACAGGAAAGAAAGAGAAAGGACTGGCAGAGGCTAGTGAGCCCAAGTCCCAGGAGGAGAAGCCAGCAGGGCTGAGTGTGAAGCCTAAATACTCTGAAGTTCAAGAGGATGAGAGTTGCCCTTGATGGTGAGAGCCCAGAGGGGGATGGAACTATGAATGTTTTACAGTGACATTGTTGAACTGTACCCTGAAGGTTTTGGCACTGAAGTTGCTGAACTGTGTTTTGTTGCCTTTTTGTTGGGAATGCCCAGTAATTAATAAACCTATGTTTTTGTCTTTATAAGCCTTGGTGTCCCTGTCTTTTAGCTCAAAATCCTATGCTACCTGCCTACCAAATGCTAATTCGCCCTAAAAGTACATGTGCAGGCCAGTGGCATGCCACAACACCTGTTCAACAGAAGACTTAAAACAGGACCTTTAACTTTTAGTATGTTATAGAATGGCAATTGGTTTTAATTTTTTTTTTTTTTATAATTCTTTGCCTTTTTCTCTTTGCAGCTTTCCAATGGACTTCACCAGGCCCGGACCAAGCCAGCCGGGCGCCCAAGGCAACTCAGCCGGCCACTTGTCCCACTTGTTAGCACTCCATCAAGTGCACAAGCGTGTGCCTCCATGAGTATGCGTGCCCGATACAACAATTTGTGGAGGAGGAGAGAGCAGAGCACACACAGAAGAGCATGCACAGAAGCGCGCTGGAGCAGAACAAGGGTTGGTACAAGGGGTAGGCGAAAGAAGAGGTACTTGCTTGGCTCCCCCACTTCGTTGCGCCCTAGGTACTTGCCTATTCTGCCTACATCTAGTTCCAGCCTAGACTGAGCCCTTCTAAAAGCAAATACTCTGTAAAGCTACAAATATATTGTCATTACTAATTTGTATTTCTTTCTATTCAGGCCCACCCCTATTCATAGTCCAGTCTTTTATACAAATCAGTGCATGGTTGCTAGGGTAATTTGGACCTGAGGCAGCCTTCAATTTCCCGCCCCCCTTGCTCTCTTTTTCAGCGTCGGACAGGGGTAGGAGGGGTCCACGTTGCTAGTGCAGAGCGTGCAAATGAAAGTTGAAACCCAGAATTCGGCTCTTAGTTACCAGGAAGGGCATTTTTGTCGCCCCTGGTAACCAGGGGGGCACTGCCGCCTGAGGCGAGTGCCTCAACTCGCCTCGTTGGCGGCGCGCCCCTACTACCTTGCAAGAAACACTAGGTATTGTTAATTGTGTTCATTGTTTATTTGCTGTTGAATTCTTGACTGCTTCCAAGTTGTATGAAAGTTCATTATTAAAGGGGTTGTTCACCTCTGAGTTAACGGTTAGTATGATGTAGACTTGTAGAAAGTGATATGCTGAGAAAATTTACAATTTGTTTTCTTTTTTTCATTATCTGTAGTTTTTGAGGTATTTAGCTTTTTATTCTGCAGCTCTCTAGTTTGCAATTTCAGCAATCTGGTTGCTAGGGCCCAAATTACCCTAGCGACCATGCATTGATTTGAATAAGAGACTGAAATATGAAAGGATCTGAATAAAAAGACGAATAATAAAAAGTAGAAATAATGATACATTTTGCAGCTTTATAGAGCATTTGTTTTCCAGATTGGGTTAGTGACCCCCATTTCAAAATTGGAAAGAATCAGAAGAAAATTAATTAAAAAAACAGTAAAATCAATTGAAACATTGCTTTTAAATGGCCATACTTTAGCATGCTAAAAGTTAACATAAAGGTGAACCACCCCTTTAAGCATCACCCTAATAATTAAAAATCATGACTGCTGAAACAATGTAGCATCAGTTCTCTTCCTGCTCAGACCTACACTGCTTTGCATATTCTTCATAGGCCTGTTAAAGAACATGCAAGGCACTGCGGAAATTGGTACCTTGGCTGAACTAGAGCTGGCGTCGGGGTTGGACTGGCCTGGCGACTTTTATGGGCCCCGCCGGGCCAGACCCCCCCCCCTATCTGGGGAGCAAATTGAATTTCTGGACGTTATGTTGTCCAGCGATAGTGATGGGCGAATCTCCCGCGATTCGCTTCGCCGAAAAATTCGCGAATTTCTAGAGGAATTCGCGAATCGGCGAAAAATTAGCGAAACGAGTCGCGGGACGATTTTGTTGCGCGTCGCGTCAATTTTGTTGCGCGTCTGTCGCGCGTCGCGTCAACTTTGACGCGTTGCGTCATTTTCGGCGCGCGTCGCGTCGTTTTCGGCGCGTCGCGTCAAAAACGAAATTTCGCTGGTGATTCGCGAATTTATTCGCCAGCGGCGAATCGCGGGAATTCGCCGCAAATTCGACCTAGGCGAATAAATTCGCCCATCACTATCCAGCGACAGTTATGCTGTCACTTCCACTATCTATCATACACCATGCAGTGGGAATACCATCCTACATGCCCAGTCTTGTCACCCGAGGAAATTGATAGGAGGGATACCAGTGGGTCAGTTCCTTCGACTTAGAAGGAACTGCTCCACTGATAAAGATTTCTATGAACTGTCTGGAGACATGAAACATAGATTCCAAGAGAAAGGTTATTCAAGGACCAATATAGATAGGGCTTTTGAGAAGGCAGCACAAACAGAGAGAAACCCTATTAGTTCCAAAACGAATGTCACCAGACACTTTAAGGAATGCAGTAATAGCGATATTAAATACTTTTCAGTACAGGCAATTGAGAAAATAAAAATAGGAGTAAGAGGGGGTGACCTCCTCAACTTATTACACAAAAGGGAAGTATATTGGATTTTTTATTTGCGGACACGCTTACCATTAGGATTGAATTATATCTTTGATGTAACCTGTTATATTTGAATTGATTACATGATATTGTAAATCTACTGCATTGCATTGCATTTAAATATGACTTGTGTACCCCTAAGTTTTGCAACAACATATGTGAAATTTCCATACAAAATGTGTTATAATTCAGAGTGGGCAGGTTTTACCCAATGATTGGGGCCTGGGCCAGTTGTAATTTATTTTAACTTGTGGGAGGGAATATTGTTTGAAGTTTGTATTTAAGGAGGGGGTCTGTCCCTGTCTCCTAATGGCCTATGATTAAGAGCTGAGAAGCACGAAACGCGTCAGGCTTGTGGGGTAATTTGTCTTTTTATGCATCAATAAATTTACAGTTTTTTACATAGCATGGTGTCATAGAGAAATTTTGTCTATATTGTATTACCTTGGTTAGACCACCAGAGGTCTCTAATATGCAATGCTTTGTTAGATTATACTATTTAATATTTGTTCCTTGATGCCACATTCTATATTACTGCGGAAATTGGTACCTTGGCTGAACTAGAGCTGGCGTCGGGGTTGGACTGGCCTGGCGACTTTTATGGGCCCCGCCGGGCCAGACCCCCCCCCCCTCTTATTTAAAAAAATAATAATAATAATTTGCAGCTACTCTGTGCATGCATGGGCGCCGCATTGGGGGGGGGGGACAGCCGAGGGCCCCCCAGTCCGACCCTGCCTGCCATGTGCTACATTGTTTCAAGAAGCAGAATAGCAGGAAATAGAAAGGAAAAGACAATTGCTTGAAATTGTAATTATTATTAATTTAGGATTTGGGATTGTGCATTTTTAAGCCAAATAGTTTTTATTTTGTTTTATAGGTAGAGTTCTCCTTTGAGCATATTTAAGTTTTATCCATGTCACCGCTATAGTGAAATGTTATTAAAAGGATTTACATTCATTTTAGCTTCCCTTCTCATCTGAGAACCATCTCAGCTACTACAAAGCTGCCAAGTCCCTGACATCTCATCACAAACATCGATCTCATCACAGACAATGTCCCACAATAAATTAATTTTCTTGCACGTTAAGGGCCACGGCACATGCTGCAACTGGGGGAGATTAGACACCCAGCGTCAAATCGCTTTATCTTCAGGTGACTAATCTCCCCAAACTGCCTTCCCGCCGGCTAGAATGTAAATTGTCGGCAGGATGGCACTCGGAATGCTTTGGTTTATGAAGTCCCCCAAAGTTGCCTCACAAGGAAGAAGAAATGATTTGTCGCTGGGAAACTAATCTCCCACATAGCCTCGTGTGCCCTGGCCCTGAAAGTGATACTGTTATGGGAAAAGGTTTTTTTTTTCCCCCAAAACACCTCAGTTAATAGTGCTGCTCCAGCAAACTTCTGCACTGAAATCCAATTCACAAAAGAGAAAACAGATTTTTATATTGAATTTTGAAATCTGACATGGGGCTAGATATATTGTCAGCTTCACAGCTGCTCCCAGTCATGTGACTTGTGCCTGCACTTAAGTATGTACTGTAACTACTTTCTGGCAGGCTGTTATTTCTCCTACTTAATGTAAATGAATCAGTCTCAGTGTGACTTGGTAAATAACAAAAGAAAAAGGTCGCTCCAGCTCACCATTTCTTTACTTGCAAGATCCAGTTGCTCGGTCCTCAGTGTCCAACTGTAAAAACTTCCAAAAATAACCAGTTTGGACGGCACTTCTGGCAGAAAAAGGATTTATTACAGCAGACTGCTGTGGACTTGACTTTTGCTATCGAGTATTGTTCTTAGATCTACCAGGCAGCTGTTATCTTGTGTTTGGCAGCTGCTATCTGGTTACCTTCTCATTGTTCTTTTGTTAGGCTGGTGGGGGGGAGGGGGTGATACTCCAACTTACAGTAAAGAGTGACTGAAGTTTATCAGAGCAAGTCACATGACTGGGGGCAGCTGGGAAAGTGGCAATATGTCTAGCCCCATGTCCGATTTTAAAACTGAATATAAAAAATCTGTTTGCTCTTTTGAAAAATGGATTTCAGAGCAGAATGCTGCTAGAGCAGAATGCTGCTGGAGCAGCATTATGACACATGACAATATCCCTTTTAGCTTTGCTCTAGATCAGGGATCCCCAACCTTTTTTACTTGTGAGCCACATTCAAATGTAAAAAGGGTTGGGGAGCAACACAAGAATGAAAAAGTTTCTTGGGGTGCCAAATAAGTGCTGTGATTGACAATTGGTAGCCCCTCTGTGGACTAGCAACCTACAGGGCTCTGCTTGGCACTATACTTAGTTTTTATGCAATTAAAACTTACTTCCAAACCTGATATTCAAAAATAAGCACCTGCTTTGAGGACACCAAGAGTAACACCCAAGTGGTTGGAGAGCAACATGTTGCTCACGAACTACTGGTTGGGGATCACTGCTCTAGATCTTCTCACCTATCTCTTCCTTGAGCCCTTACTATCCACATGGCATCAGATAAAGCAGATCACGTAACAACAACCTTCACTAGTCACACACTGAAATGGTGTGGAAATCTACAGTGGAAACCCGAGCAAGAATGGCCCACTTTGAATAATTTTACTCAAAGGATACAAAGCTCAAGAACTCTGAAGCAGCAAACAACTAGGGTACATATAATAAAATGGGGCAAAACAACCTAGATCAGTACAAGATCAATAGACATCACAGTGATGGATGTTGGAAGACAGGTTTGTTTTTTTTTGCACTTGTTTGCAAGCCTTTAACAGTTACTTGTTGGCTCTATGATGATTTTGTAATCCAATGACTTTCCCCATTTCTCCATTTAGGAGAACTAAACCCTAAAAATGAACATGGCATATTTTTTATACTAAGGGGCAGATTTATCAAGGGTCGAATTCGAGGGTTAAAATTTTTGACGAATTTAAATCCTTCGAATTCGACTGCCGAATATTCAAATAGAATTTTATTCAAACTATTCGAATCATTTGAATGCCCCTAAATCAAACTTGTCAAGGGGTCACCATCTTGGAAAGTGTCTGCGACATGCTCAGTGGGCTCTGAGCAGCTCTTGAGAAGCTAAGTTTAAGGGTTGTCACGAATTATCAAGCCCGAAAATGAGGTTTGTCTGTAATATAAGCTGATGCTACAAGGCTGATTATTAAATTCTGATGCTAATTGCGCTGGTTTCTGTGCTGACATGTATATAAGGGACGAAGGTTGAGGAGACTGCCTCATGCAGACTCAAATAAGGAATCCTGGGAATGAATTCCAAACAAGCTCCAAGAAAATCCCATTTACATTGGTTTATCCTATAGGCTAAAGCTCACCCACTGGGTTTTCAAGCAAAAGCCAGGATAGTAGCTGATCAGAATCCCAACTACAGACCAGTTTCGCCTTTCGTGCTGACATGTAGTGATTATTAATTACTAATCAGCCTTATATTGTGACATTTATATTCTATACTTACTATATATTGTAAGTTGGTCCCTACGCTCAGTAAGTGACAGCAGCACAGAGCATGTGAATCAGTGAATCAGCAAAAAAGAAGATGGGGAGCTACTGGGGCATCTTTGGAGACACAGATCTTTATTTCTAAAGGACTGTGGTTGCCTTGGGCTGGTACAGAAGTACAAAACATATTGTATAACATTTCTAGCCTATTTCTTTAGTTAAATTGTAATTCTCCTCTAACAAATAAATCAATGTATTGTTCTGCTTGCAAAACAAAGTAATTTTAGTTTACTTGAAAAACGTGTTACATAAAGCGTGGTTAGGCAGTTCAGTTTTATTGTTCAGCTTGCACCCAAAGGTAATGTGGCTGTTTGCTTTGTGTATATACAGTAACCACGTCTGTACAAGGGTGACAAGAGAGCTGACAGTAAGCGACTTTAAAGCATCTCTATGTAATACTAATAGGTAAAAAGCAGTGTTTCATCATGAGGAAGCTGCTCACTGTATGTTTAATACAGTATATTTAGCTAACAATATAGGCAGCACTTTACAGTTATAACAAAAAGGCCCTACACAACCTCCTCTATAATTTGTTAAATGCTATGTGTACCAATATATATTTTTTTTTTTGAGTGAATTTTTCGGTGACATTGGGGGCAAAACAGTTAAAGGAAAAGTAAATGTTTTTCTTTTTCTTTCTGTAAATTTGCTCTAAACAGCCCCCCAGATTAATGTACCTTAGTCCCTGCTGCAAGTCTGCTCTGGTTTCTGTGTTATCAGCAGCTTGTTTCCCCTTCTTCCTGGTGCAGAGTGAAGCCCAGCCCCTTAGTTTACTGAGCAGTCCATTTGCTGCTGTTCCACAATAGAGAGGAAGAGGGAGCCAGTGTTTCATTAGTAAGCTAGTTTCCCCAAGCAAAAGCTGCTACACACACTGCTACACACACTGGAGGTTCTTGTCTTCTATATAAAAATAAATGTAATTTTTTTTTTCATTATATGACACTGGAATGAAACAGGGGGATAAAGGACAAACTTTATCCCCATGTTAAAAGCTTCCAACCCCAATTAAAAGAACAAAGAAAGTGAGCCAGATTGATACAGATCAGCTGGTATCCTCACTGGAGGATTTTTTGCATTTTAAAACAGTAGCTGGCTGTGGAGATTTGGGGAAAAGTTTTATTTTGCGATATTGCTTTAAGAAGACAACCCTGATGTTGGACTACCGCTCCCAGCATGCCTTAACCTTCATTATATGTTACGTTAGTCTAGGATTAGAAGGTAGCCCAGCAACAACCGAGTTGGTTGAACAGTACAGTGCGGCATGATTTATTACCCCTTTAAAGGAACAGTAACACCAAGAAATTTGTGTTTTACATTAATGAAAATATAATTTCATAAAATAGATGTACTGATGTCCTGCACTGGTACAAGTAGTGTGTTTGCTTCAGAAACTGTACTATAGTTTATGAAACCAAGCTGCTGTGTAGCCATGGGGGCAGCCATTCAAACCTGAAAAAACAGAAAAGACACAGGACACATAGAAGATAACATTTCAAATCTGCAGTTTGCAATAGGATTCTTCAGATTGTATCTGTTATCTACAGAGTATCTTGTGCTCGAATGGCTGCCCCAGTGGCTACACAGCACCTTGTTTATATTAGGAATGCACCGAATCCAGGATTCGGCCTTTTTCAGCAGGATTCAGATATTGCATATGTAAATTTAGGTATGGGAAGGGAAATCATGTGACTTTTTGTCACCTAATTGCATATGCAAGTTAGGATTCAGATAGGTATTCAGCCAAATCTTTCACAAAGGATTCGGCCGCCTAGTTTATATAAACTGTTGTTGTGTTTCTATAGCAAACACACCAATTTTACTAATGTAGGACAGCAGTATATTATATTGTCATTCCTTTAAAATACTTTCATTTTTTGGTGTTACTGTTCCTTTAACTGCTTCTCCATAGACCATATAGTCTATATTGTATAGACCCTGCCAGTTCAATAATTTCTTTAAAATGGGACAATATAATTCTCTAGGTTTGTCTGAATACAACTCTCAATTATTTGCTCATAATCATCTGGATGTAAATTTAAGTGTAAAGTTCCATTAAGCAACATAAGGATACTTTAATGAGAAAAAACTATTTAAATGTATTCTATCAGTTTAAATCAGAGTAGACAGGTTAAACAGATAATATATCTGCAACAAGGAGGCCAAACACTAGTGAGTGCCAGGTATTGCATAACAGCACTAAGAATCAAAAGGATGTAAGCAGAGAAGCATATGAGTAGAAATAATATGAATAGAACTGAAATAGCCATCAACTGTGCCCTATTTGGCAGCACAAATAAATCAGCCAAAACACTATTCACACAATTTTTCTGTACCACAAAAGGGGATGTAAACTCCCCCCAAAAAAACAGTTTTGCTAAATAAAAAAAAAATATAATTCTATGCTACTTTCTAATATACATTATCCTTTTTGAAGATATTTGTAAATATAGTTCCTATAAAAAGCAGTTTTTGTCTGTTCTATCTACATCTTTTGCATCACTTCAGTTCCCAAAAAGCCTTTAATAAAGCTGGCTTATGCTGCATAGTTTCAATAGTCAAAATCAGCAGCAGAGAGAGAACAGCAATGGGCAGATACATTTAAAAAATACTGTATCAAAAAAAAATATATATATTGGGTGAATTAACAAAATAGTGCTTACATCAGCACTTTGCATATGTGTGTTGTGCATAGAGGGGCTAACACAGGGGTGCCCAGACTTTGATACACTGGGATCTACTCTTGACACCTGGCCCCCATCAGGAGATCTACTTTGGTAGCATGCATCAATTTGAGCGACCACGTCCATTTTTTAAATCACACCCCCTAATTATCATATTCATTTAAAAAAATTTGGCTAGTTATTAAAGTTTAAACACACTCCTTTTCCCTCCATCTTTGCTGCTCAGCCCACCCTTTCCCTCAGTGCTTGTTGTTCAGCTCAGCTCTCCCTTCTGTGTCCCTGCTTGTTGC
>JAMBMQ010000079.1:103512-120052 GCA_024363595.1 Xenopus borealis | reverse complement strand
ACGGCTGGCATTTCACGTAACCAAAATGTGAAATTCTTCTGGCACTTAAAGGGTTAAAAAGGTACAAAAAAAAAAAATGAACAACTTTATGATATACAACACATACAAAGCACACAGTCAATTTAGGGAGGAGACATTTAAGGCCATAGATTTTGGGTTAAACAATGCCATAATTAAGATGTATGTACATTAAGATTATATTGCAGTGCAGGACTCCTTTTTATGCTTTTTATGAGTTTTGGCCCACTTGCAATTCAGTGATTTTCCATTCAAGTCACTAGGGGAGTACGCTCGCTAGCTGAACAACAAAAGTGACATCTATGCAAAACCTAATATCACATTTAAAAAAATTCCCAGACACACGCACATGTAAAAATAGTGTTAAGAAATTATCTGAGCCATAAATGTCAAATAGGGAAGTCAGCAAATTGTTTATTTTTATGCATTTATTTTGTCAAGATTCTTTTTGGCTTTTTTTTCCCAACAATTAATTGCAGATTTAATGCAAGATGTGCAACAAAAGGGTCAAGGGATTAAGAGACAGAAGAAAGGTTGTCTTATCTTGTTGACAGTGTGCAGGTAACTGCTTGGCTGCAAGAGATGCCCTGGCAACAACACAGTTAAAAAGATTAAGGAAAGGAAGAAACAAAATCCTGCTCCTTTGGAAAAAAACAAAAAATATATATTTATATATATATATATATATTTATACTATATACACAAGCAATTAGAACTTCTTTGTATGTCAATCATAAAAATATTTTAGGAGTCTGCCCTATAGAACTAGGGAGAAATCCACATTAATTATAGCTTTTACTTATTGTTAAAATTTAAGGGAACAGAGAGCGTTTTTAAATCATTTACGTTTTTTTTTGCCTACTATATTTAAACCCCATTCACTTTGGTTTAAAGTAAATGGGAGAAAAAAAAAAGAAAATCTCACACAATTTTAGAAAAACAAAAAAATCTACACAATAGTCTGTTGCTTCTAATAATTTAGTTTTTTATACATTTCTAAAAATCTGTTAGATGCAATCGCTAGGTTGGGCTTTGTACAACGAGGAGGACACTGAACAGGTAGTCAAAGACTATTTGTATGGCAGTATTTATGGGAATAGAAGGTTCAGACTGTCAGAAATGAGTGTGGTATCGATTGATTCAACTTTGATTACGTCACAGCTTTCCACAATACAACTAGTTCATTGTTAAACAATCATTTCTTCAGGTCCCCCGGCAGCACACAGAGAGATAGGCCCTCCTACTAGGGACAGGAAACAACATAAAAATACCCTCCCCTCCCACAGTTCCCCGTGTTTTTGTTTCCTGTCCTACTTGGGCTCAGGTAAGTGTGCAGGTATCCAGCTGGGTCCCGGTTTTTTTGCCTTTGTTGGCCGGGGGGTTACGTCTCCCTGCTCAGTCTCAGCTTGGGATACCGCTCACCCCTAGCTGGGGCTTGCGGTCTTGTCCCTGTTCCCCTCCCCTTTTGCGTTCCGGCTGGGATTGCGGGGGGGGGGGGGGGATATTGTTTGGGCTGCATTCTGTTGTGCACCTCTTTGGCACAGAGAGCTCTCTGCTGCTCGCATCTGTTTGCCCCTTGAAGGGATGCTCCTGGGCGGTTGTTAGGTGCTCCGGTTCCCCGCATCCGGATTGTGGTGGCGCTGATACACGGCTCCTTCCTGGAGTTGGCGTCACTTCCGGGTTGTCACATGATGACTCGGCGCGTTATTTTAAACCGACTTGTTTTCTCTGTTATTAGCCTCCCTTACACTGCAGCTGCCGTGTTTGTTGGCTACGGTTCTGGTGAGTACTTTTTGTAGTTGTCCTGCATGTTAGGGAGATTCCTGAATCCAAGTCTAACATGCAGCAGACCTTTGATTCATTTAAAGCCCCTGCTCAGTCTCAGCCTCAAGCAAGTTACTTCTGCGGCTTCGCTGGATGTACAGGATATTTTGATGGATTCATCGGACGATGATTTAAGTGAGGATGCTCGTGTTTTTTGTATTGAAAATATTGATCATTTAGTTATGGCAGTCAGATCTTCTATGGATCTTAGAGATGATGACAAGCCACGTTCAAAGCAGGATTTGATGTTTTTGGGTCGCAAGAAGAAACCTAGGGTTTTTCCAGTTCATGAGGTTATTTCAGGCATTATTTCTAAGGAGTGGTTAAAACTGGAAAAGAAGCTAACCCTTCCGAAGAAGTTGAAGGTCCTTTTTCCCTTTGATGATAAGGTGGAGGCTGCTTGGGATGTTCCACCTAGGGTGGATGTGGAAGTCGCTAGATTGGCAAAGAAGACGACTATTCCAGTTGAGGATGGTGCTAGTTTTCGGGATCCTATGGATCGTAAAGTAGATGCTGCCTTTAAGAAGCTGTTTGAGTCCTCAGCAGCAGGGTTTAGGCCTGGAGTAGCTACTGCCTGTGTTATCCGTTCCATTAGACTTTGGCTTACACAGCTGGATCAAGACATGGACGATGGTGTCTCGAGAGAGGATATGAAAGCTTCTTTGGAGATTGTTAAGTTGGCTACTGATTATTTGTGTGATGCCTCAGTGGAGAGTATTAGAATGGCAGCTAGATCTTCTGCCTTGGCAGTAGCCAGAAGACGGGCATTATGGCTTAAACACTGGGCAGCTGATCTGGCTTCGAAAAATAAGCTTTGTGCTATGCCCTTTGATGGTCCTTTTTTGTTTGGCAAGGAATTAGAGACTCTAGTTTCTAAATTAGGAGAAACTAAGAAATTTTTGCCTCAGGATAAACGTTTTTTTCCGCAGAGAAATTTTTTTCGCCTGTTTAATCAATACAAGGGTTCTAAGGATAGGAAGAAGACCTTTTTTCGTTCCTTCCGTGGTAGACCAGGTAAACCTCAGAAAGGAGGTAATAGGGCAGAGGAATCTCGCAAAGGATATAAGTTCTGACGCCATGTTATTCGGACCAGTAGGGGGACGACTTCGCTATTTTTTTCAAGAGTGGACAAAGATAACCAGCGATACGTGGGTTCTGAGTATTGTCAAGGAGGGATACAGACTGGAGTTCCTCTATTACCCGAAGCCAAGGTTTCTTTACACAAGAGTTCCCAGGAAGTTTGTGAAGAGAACATATCTTTTCAAGGGAATTCGAGAATTTGTTCATTCCCGAGTTTTGGTTCCAGTTCCTCAAGGCGAGGAAGGGAGAGGAACTTATTCTTCAGATTTTTTAGTCCCCAAGCAGTCAGGCAAGTTTCGAATGATAGTCAATTTGATTTTTTTTAACACTTCATGAAAAAGATTCATTTCAGGATGGAAGGGGTGAGATCTGCGATTTCGATTTTGCAAGAGGGAGACTTCATGGCGATGATCGATCTTCAGGATGCTTACCTTCTTGTTCTGATTTGGGAAGGACATCAAAAATTCCTGAGAATTGCCATCAAAGACGGACACAGAGTAAGCCATTATCAATTTGCGGCACTGCCATTCGGTCTATCGTCTTCCCCTCGCATTTTTACCAAAGTTTTGGTTGTAGTAGTGGCTTTTTTGAGAACCCAGGGTATTCCAATAGTTCCCTATCTGGACGACTGGCTGTTGAAAGCAGCTTCCAGCAGTCTTCTTCTCCGTCATATCCAGAGGACAATTTCCTGTCTGGAAACTTTAGGTTGGAAGATCAATTACCATAAGTCAGACCTCATTCCGTCTCAACGCAAGCAGTTTTTGGTGGTCCTGCTGGATTCCAGACAATGCCGTACCTACCTTCCTCAGCTGAGGAAGCTCAGTCTGTGCAGTTCCTTGTTGAGTCTCTCTCAGCTGAGAGTGGTCTCGATCAGGCAAGCCATGTCAGCCATAGGAACGATGACGGCGACAATAGATGCGGTTCCTTGGGCCAGATTGCACATGAGGCTACTTCAGAGAGCAGTTTTGAGGGTTTGGGATGGCACAGAAAGCTCTCTGGACAATCCCATGACACTGTCTCCACATGTGAGGCACTCGCTCTGTTGGTGGAAGGATCTGAATCTGTCCAGAGGTGTTCCATGGTTCATAAGGAGTTGGCTTATTCTCACCACCAACGCCAGCAGGCTAGGATGGGGTGCGACCTTGGAGCGGAGTGTTTGGCAGGGCACGTGGACTCCTCAGGAGGCGTCCCTCTCTTCCAACCACCGGGAGCTCCTGGCTGTTTGGAGGGCTCTCAGACAAACGGCACACCTGATAGGAGGTCGTTCGGTGAAGATCAGATCGGACAACACTACAGTGGTGGCTTATTTGAACAGAAAAGGAGGAACTCACAGTCTTTTGGATCTGACGCTCAAAATTCTGGGTTGGGCAGAGAATCATCTGCAGACACTACAGGCAGTGTATTTGAGAGGGTGGACTTTTTGAGTCGCAGGCTGGTACTGCCTGGGGAGTGGTCTCTCAATCAGTCTGTTTTCCTAACACTGAGTCGACGGTGGGGCTATCCAATGGCCGATCTCATGGCTACAAGAGTCAATGCCAAGGTGGCCAAGTTTTATTCTCTGTCCCCCCAAGACAGACCTGCAGCGATCGATGCTATGCTTCAGTGTTGGAGAGGCGATCTGGGATATGTTTCCAATGATAACCAGAGTTCTGAAGAAAATCAGGATGGACAAGGCCAGAGTCATTGTGGTGGTTCCATATTGGCCACGGAGGGCCTGCTTTTCCCTGCTCCTGGAGATGACGGAGGAGGATCCTGTGATGTTGGGGGCCGCAGCTCCCTGCTTCATCAGGGGCCGGTACATCATCCGAACCCGAGCAGAATAGCTTTGTCGGCCTGGATCCTGAATGGCAGTCGCTGACACGACAAGGTTTGTCTTCTGAAGTTGTTTCTGTCATGATTCACAGCAGGAAACCTGGAACCAATAAGATCTATTCCAGAGTTTGGAGGAGATTTTCTTTTTGGTGCAAGGATCATTCTATTGACCCTTATGTAGCTTCTGTGCCTCAGATTTTACAATTCCTTTTGGAGGGATTGCATATGGGTCTGAAACCTGCTACACTTAGAGTTCACGTGGCAGCCTTGGGCGCAGTGAAAGGCATTTCGTTGGGAGAGAATCTCCTTGTTAAAAAGTTTATTAAAGCAACGAGTAGATTGCGACCTACCATTAGAGATGTTTGTCCACCTTGGGATCTTAATCTTCTTTTGTCCGTTCTTTCAGAGGATCCGTTTGAGCCGATATCTTCAATACAGATGAAGTTTCTTACATTGAAGACTGTAGTTTTAGTAGCTTTGACTTCGGCCAGAAGGGTGGGCGAGATGCAGAGCCTTTCTATGGAGGAACCCTATCTTCAATTTTTTCCTGATAGAGTGGTAATGAGACTTCCACCTACGTTTATCCCTAAAGTGGCTTCTGCTTTTCACTCATTGCAGGAAATTGTGCTTCCTTCATTTTTTCCGAATCTGTCAGGAATTAAAGAACGCAAGCTTCATATGTTGGATGTTAGGCGGTGCTTAATTTTCTATCTGTCCAGATCGCTGGAGTTCAGGAAGTCAAGTAATCTCTTCCTAAATTTTTTTGGCCCATCTAAAGGGCTGGCTGCTTCAAAACCTACTGTGTCAAGATGGTTCAAGCAGGCTATTATTCTTGCTTATGAGTCCAGAGGTCTTTCCCTTCCAGCTAGGATTAAACCACAAACGACCAGGGCTGTGGCTACGTCTTGGGCGCATAGAGCGGAGGCATCGGCAGAACAGATTTGTAAAGCTGCAACTTGGACGTCATTGCATACGTTCTCCAAGCATTATAAGCTGGACGTATTTTCTTCAAGGGAGGCTGCTTTTGGTCAGAAAGTTTTGCAGGCTGCTAATGTTCCCTCCCCTTGATCTTTTCAATATCTCTCTGTGTGCTGCCGGGGGACCTGAAGAAAGATAAGAATTTCTTATGTAAATTGTCTTTTCTTCAGGTCCCCTTAGGCAGCACAATCAACCCTCCCCTTCATTAAATTCTGTCAAAGCAACCTCTGTGTCTTGGTCTTGTTAACTAACACGGGGAACTGTGGGAGGGGAGGGTATTTTTATGTTGTTTCCTGTCCCTAGTAGGAGGGCCTATCTCTCTGTGTGCTGCCTAAGGGGACCTGAAGATAAGACAATTTACAGGTAAGAAATTCTTATCTTTGATGTGATAGCAGCTCATGGATCAGTTACTAGAGAGGACATGTCTATATCTTAACTAGATAAATGCAGCATTTTTTAACAATCAACATGATGACATTCACAAAAATGGGTAAAAATGGGAATTGTGCCTTTCAACATGGAGCCATGGTGTTAGAAGGGTAAGCAGAGGAGCATTTGTCAGCCTGAGCTGTGAGGTGGTCTTGAGATTACTCCAAATTCAGCAGTTTCATGAAGAAGGCATGGCCTACAAATAGTAGGAACCTTAACATTAACAACTAAAACTCTTCAAAAGTCTGATCTGAGCTGCAGCCAAGTTCCATCCGGTTTATGCACAGGCCTCATGCTCTATCTACCGCATTCAGGATCTGTCACAAGTGGGGGAACCAACAAAACTGACAAACAATGCGGTGCTTATAAAACTTATTCTTAATTTATAAAAAAAAAAAAGGAGTGGTTTACCTTTGAGTTAACTTTTAGTATGAAGTAGAATGTGATATTCTGAGACAAATTACCATCGGATTTTATTTTTTAATATTTGTGGTTTTTCAGTTATTTCATTTTTTTTATTCAGCAGCTCTCCAGTTTGCAATTTCAGCAATATGGTTGCAATTACACTAGCAACCATGCCTTGATTTGTATAAGAGACTGATATTAATAGGACAGGGCCTGAATAGAAAGATGAGTAGCAATGACAATACATTTGTAGCCTTACAGATCATTTGTTTTTAAATGGGGCCCCCATCTGCAAGCTGGGAAGAGAGAAAAAAGTGGTGCATAATTCAGAGATCCAAGCAGTGGCTTGATAAATGGTATCAGATTTTAAAAGAAAGCATAAAACACTACAAGAACAATCAGAGCTAAGAGTAGTTTTAAAATGGTGTTATCAATGATGAATCTTTTAGGAGTTGGAGAAATGAACACTATCCTGAAGTACTTAATAAATATGGCTATATACAGCTCAATGGGTTGTGTCCTCTGAAATAACATTTCTTAGTGAATGCAGCTTTTCCAGATGCAATCCACTCACCCCTAATATGACAAGGCCTGATTCCCCACGGCAATGCTGGGACACTAAAAGATGGCATCATGGAAGAAGGCCGAATGAAAGGTTCAGGTAGCCATTTATTTTCCAGCTGTCTGCTTAGCAGATACCTAGTGAGGAGAACCCCTGCAGACTTCAGACTACTTGGAAAAGAGAGTTCAACCGATATCACTGGTAGAGGTTACAGAGATAATTGTCATTTGCGAGTTCTTGCAAATTTTGGGCCAAAGGAAGTTAATAGAGGGTTCTCCATGCTAAGGATGGTGGGAAGTGCCCATGCTTGCATGGTGTTGCAGATGCATTTTTCTCCTGCCATAGTCAATGGCCATTGGCCATTTATTCCTGTCCAAAACCTTCAGTCTCCTCTATAGCAAACAGTAGTTTCTCTTTCAGCTGTTCATAGCTTTTGTATGGTGGAAGATCCAGACGGTTAAAGCTGGAAATAAGGAGAAATATTAGCTTTATTGAGCAAGGCAGCTTGCTGTTATCATATCTGCCAATACCTTAGGAATACATTACAACTATGGGCACACACAAAAAAAAGCAAGAAGGTAACTAAACAGATTGGACTGAAAACAGAAAAATTAGAAAAGGACAGGTACTGAGAAAACATGGAAATGCAAGAATAAAGCATATTAATTGCTACCAGTGATGGAATTTAGGACTCTTCTATAGGTTTTCTAGTTAGTTACATAGTTAAATTGGGTTGAAAAAAAGACAAAGTCCACATGTTTGGTGGCAGTGCAGACAGGTGTTCAGATTTTGGTCCAGAATATTTACACTAATTGATTCGATTTTGGGAATTAGACTTCGAAAAGACCCTTTACTAGCCTTGCTCAATACTGCTATTCCAACTCCAGACAAATACCATCGTAAATTAATACAGTTTATTTTTATAGCAGCGAAACAAACTATTGCCACCTCTTGGAAGAAAAGTTCTATTCCTATGGTTATGTTTCGTATGAAAATGAACTGGATCATGGTAAATGAAAGATTATTGAGTATAATTTCCGATACATATACTAACTTCACTAAAGTCTGGACCCCCTGGCAGCAATATGCCAGGCTACGTTAATTCTTTACCTAATGCAAGCTTTATAACTTTACGATTCCCCTACATCAATTACTTTCTACTTTACTGGTGGATTTATGCTGAATTGAAACCTATATGATGGAATATATGGTAGCCTCATTCCCTGAATTGTGAGCTAACTGATATTAATATAACAATCACGGACACGGTTGATTGAACTTACTGTTTAATTTTTCTTTTTATTTCACATTCTTAAACACATGGTCTTTATTACTATCATATAATGTTTTCTTATATGTAACTATACGGAATATTTGAAACCAATGATTATCCTTCACTCTTAGGACATTTGAATGTTAAGATGATAATCCCCTCTGCGTAGGAGGATATACAATTTCTACATGTAAGAATACATAAAAATCTTTGCTATGTGGAAAATATATACTGTTGTATTGTTTAATAAAAAGTTTTGAAAAGAAAAAAAGACAAAGTCCATCAAGTTGAACCCCTCCAAATGAAATCCAACATCCATACAGACACTCCTCCACCTCAAGTTGCAACAGGCAAAGTCACAGATTTAATTGTGGCAAAAACAACCATTCAAAAGACAATGGCATTTCCTACTTACCATGTATGACTCCTGGGAAGCCAGTTTTCCTTGCCAACCTTCTCAATGCAGAATTTCTGAGGCCCATTGCTTCCTGTGAAATAGAAATGTAGACATTAGAGACAGGGTTCAAACATACAAAAATGTCTATACTGAAGCATGGAGCTCACAAGTGTAGTGTTACGTACCCATTAGATCAGCAAATCCCCCAACAGGTAACCTGCAGGTGCCGGTCACAAACTGAAGAAGTCTCATTCTCTTCTCATTATCAATTTCTTTTACAAACTGGGAAACATTTGCAAAGTATTATTCATTAGAAGAAAACATGGAAGATTTAGATCGGAAAGGAGAGCACAATAGCAAAGATGGCATGGTAAAAAAGTAGAAGGGCTCTGTCAAAACGGGGAAGGCTGTGTAGTCTACTACATGAAGCAGTGTGAATTTCAGCTCACCACAGAAAAACTCATCCACTTTTAATAGCATATTCATAAATGGATGAAAGATAGAATTCACCATTTGATAAATATCCTACAAAAAATAGAAAGTAAATTCTAATTTCACAATTATATATACACATATAAATCTTCCCCATTAGGTTTACATACAGAAAGGCAAGCTCTTATACCTGCCAGAACCAAATAATCAGCTTGCTGGTCCTGGTATAGTGTCTGTAGATGGTGTTACGCTGCCAGTCATTCAGATCAATTTCCTGCATCCCACACAGGAGCACCTGAAGAGAGACATGACTTTGAGCTTCAAAGTGCAAGTCCACTAGAGAGTACTGTGTATACAATGTGTGCCACTGAAGAGCTAATGCCAAATAACACTGGTTAGAGACCTCAATCTGCACGTTTGTATGCTTACCTCTAACTCCTTGGCATCAAAATATTGCAAGTATTGTTGAGGAAGAATCTCATTGAAACCCTCAAAGAAAGCCTGTGTCTGTTCTTCAACTCCTCGGGACAGTCTCCACTCTGCAACTAAGCTATAGCAAAGTGATAATTGTCTCACATGTTAGAAATCAGGACAAGATAAAGAACAAGCAATAACGTTGATTTCTAAAGGGGCAGAATCTAAGATATTTTATATACAATGAATGCTTAGGTCAGCAGTTGCAATTAGATGAATCTCCTAGAGCGACATCAGCAAATACCCACACTAGCAAGATGCTGTCAGTGGGGTGCTAGGAAGTGTCGTACTATATATGTGAATAGATGTCCTACAACAGTAACAGACATGGTATAAATTACCGGATATATTCTTCCTTGTTCTCTTCTGTCACTTTGATGTTACTGCCTTCAGGTTTCAGATCATGGCTTTTGACTTCCCCCAAAATTTCTTTGTCCACTGAGAAAAACATCTCTAGACCACACTCCTCAATGTTGTTGTCCCTGTCACAAACACAATGATTATTTGAGGAGATATTCTGCCATAAAATCAAATGTCCAGAATAAAAAATACAATAGTTTTATATTGAAGAGTTATATGATGTTTATAATTTTATACAAGGAGCCTTATCTGCATTTATGTGTATTATTGGTACAAGAAAGGTGGGAGAATAAGTGATACATGAAGCATTTTCTTTTTAATTTACACACAAAAGGCATCTTCTTGTATGGAGAATTGCTCATATCATATACTGTATAGCCATTATCTAAAAGAATCCAAATATTGCCCCTAAATATTTTTTCCCCAAAAACAAATCAAGTTAAAAATTTTACATCATGCCACTTACTTTATCCATATAAGTGAATTGTAGAATTCAGGATCCACTGATTCCAGATCTTTTAGTCCCACCGGTTTATTTAGGATTCGTTTGTAAAAAGGCAAAGAGAAACCCGTGTCTATAAATTTGCCATGGAACAGGGCCTGAGATGAAGGAAGAGGTGTGGTATAAGCAATGACCTCGCTCAATCAGATCAGAATATCTGTTTATATCATTAACATATTATAAAACAGCTATATAACAAAGAATACTGTTAATGCTGTGCATACAATATGTGTTCGGATAGGAATTTTGTCTGATATAATTGAAAATGTAACTATAAGTGAGCAATCGAGTCAAACCATTGTTAAACTCACCATGGCTATAAACCTGCCAATGAAGTGGAAGTAGCGGAGGTGGTCTGGGTTAATGTAGGAAGCAGGGTTGATCTGTAGACAGTAGTTATCCTTCCCGGCATATTCAAATAGGCAGTACATGGGATTCATTACTTCATGGGACAGGAGGAAGAACCACTCCCTGAGGAATATACACAGCAAATGAGAGCATGCTCACAAGCAACAAACACAAGATTGCCACACACACGTTACCTTGCCACTCCACCGTAATCCAACCCCTCTTCCCCAGGGATGATAATCCAGAGTCTTCTTCTGAGATCTTGAGGGTTGAAACTCATTATCTAATGAAAGCAAATATATATATATATATGCAAATATATATATATATATATATATATATATATATATATATATATATATATATATATATATATATATATATATATATATATATATATATATATATCTGGTACTGGGTACATCTAGGCAGAGGATAAGGGATCAGTTACTTGGTACGGAGTCATAGTAACTATATCCAATGCCTGTATTGCCAATTTCTCTTGCAGAAAAAGCAAATGGCAACAATCTATTGCATGTTCAGTAAATCTGTTTGACATGATTATTTTTTCTTTCAGTTGTGTAATTATTTGTAAACTTTTAGACCTAATTTCCTGTCCTGCTGCAAACACCACACACTAATGCTGTGATCGCTGAAAAGCAATGAACTACTGACAAACATCATTGCTGGGAAACAAAAATTTGAAGGAATAAACAAAGAAGAAAGGGTCCAACAACATAAAAGTAACTCACCAAATAATGGAAGAGGCCCAGGTGCACTGCCCTGAGCCTTAAAGCAAAGGCGAGCGGTCACAACCAGTATTTAGTAGAGCAGGCACTCAAATAGGAAGATTTTAGTACTTACCGTTAAATCCTTTTCTCTCATCCTACATTGGGGGACACAGGCACCATGGGGATGAAGATCCTGCAGCTTGGAGAATGGACACTAAGTTAAAAGAAAAATACTTTTCTGTGTAGAGTTCAGCACCTGTGGCAATGGGAAATTTTAGAAAAACAATATAGTGTAGTATTTCTTATTAATGATTAATGACAAAGTGTGTCACCCTGTGTTGATTCTAGATTGATAATGGGGAAGGTGCTTTCTTCTCCTTAAGTGTCAGTGATATCCCATGTCACTATAATTATTATAAGAACTTTCACCCTTGGGGGGTGGAATGTGTTCAGCTGTACACTTTTCCCTAGGTGTTTTAACCCCAAATTGTGCCTCCACCGGCTGTCTGAAGTGCCTACTTACAGACCGCTGGTATAATGCAGCATGTATGATTTAATCAACGTGGCGTTCTCCTCATCCAGCAGTTCGGTTATATAGGTTTTAAAAGGAAGCGCTTGTTTTGTTGCATTCAGGCCTCTGAGAAAGCTGAGAGTATCAGTGAAATGCGTTAGGACAGAGGCGGGAGCCCACACGGACCCACAGAGACTACCACGAGGAAGCCGGCTATACATACCTCAAGGACTCTGAAGGGACTAAGTTGTAACATTCTACTTTGCGAGCACCCCCTACAAAAAATGTGAGTGCGATAATTGTTTTTATTTTGAAGATTTTTAACATTAAAATGGAATTACACTATTATTCTGCCATTATTTATACCAGAGCCCGCAGGAGCCGAACTGCTGGATGAGGAGAACGCCACGTTGATTAAATCATACATGCTGCATTATACCAGCGTTCTGTAAGTAGGCACTTCAGACAGCCAGCAGAGGCACAATTTGGGGAACAGTACCCCTTGATGCCTTACTCCAAAACAGTTTGTAACACCTTCCTCCCAGCTGGCCTCAGCTGAGGATTTGGTGTGCAGCCTGTAGAAGCGCGTGAAGGTGTGTGGAGAAGACCAAGTGACCTCTCGGCAGACTTGTTCTGCCGATGCCTGGTAATGAACAGCCCAGGAAGGGCTTACTGAACGCGTAGAGTGGGCCTTGATCTTGAATGGTGTTGGTCTACCCTTTATAGCATAGGTCCTGATGATCATGGAACGGATCCATTTTGCAATGGTCGACTTGGCAACCCTCGTTCCCTTCTTTTTACCTTCCGTGTGGATGAATAGAGAATCTGTTTTTCTAATCTTCTTAGTAGCTACCAGATATGCCTTAAGTGCTCTAACAACATCCAATCTGTTTAGGCGTTTCTCCTGAGCAGTTTTTGGTTCAGGGCATAGTGATGGAACCACGATGTCCTGATTTAGATGGAAGTCTGACACAACCTTAGGTAAAAAGTCCAGAGTCGGTCTCAAGACCACCTTGTCACATCATGAATGGAGGTCTGCATGATAGCGCCGCTAGCTCTGATACCCTTCGGGCCGACGTGATAGCCAATAGGAATACCACCTTCTCTGTGAGCGGGAGTATGGGTATAGTCTCTAATGGTTCAAAGGGTTCCTCTTGAAGGACTGATAGAACTATATTTAGGTCCCAGGGAGGAACTGGATACCTGTAGGGGGGAACCAATCTGGTGGCCCCTTGTAGAAATGTCTTGATGTTGTCGCTAGAGGCTATTTTTCTTTGAAAGAGGATAGAAAGTGCTGAGACCTGAACCTTCAGAGAGCTTAGAGCTAGTCCCTTTGAGAGGCCCTCCTGGAGGAATGATATAACGTCTCTGTCCTCCGGCATTCTTGGGTCTGTTTCTCTCGATTCACACCAAGTGACAAAGGTCTTCCAAACTCTGTGATATATCCTTGCTGAGGCAGGTTTTCGAGCTCGTAACATTGTGGGTATCGCGTCTCTAGGAGCTCCCGAAGCCTCCAGCACTAGGGCTTCAAGAGCCACACCGTTAAAGCCCATAGATGTATATTCTGGTGGGAAATTGGTTCATGTGTAAGGAGGTCCTCTCTCAGAGGGAGATGTAACAGCATGTCTGCTGCCATTTCTACTCTCTGCGAACCAGGGTCTTCTTGGCCAATAGGGAGCTACCAGGATCGTTGGAGACTTTCCCCCCTGATTTTCTTGAGTACTCTTGGTATGAGAGCCAAGGGAGGAAATATGTACACCAGTGAGTCCACTGTATCAATGGGGCGTCGACCGCTGATGCCTGTGAGTCGATGCTCCTGGTTACGAGCCTTGGTACCTTGTGGTTGTATGGGGACGCCATCAGGTCCACCTCTGGTAAGCCCCACCTGTTCACGATCAGCTGGAAACTCCATTCCCCCTGATCGATTGTCTCTCTGCTGAGGTAATCTGCCTTCCAGTTGTCTCTCCTTGGTAGGTAGACTGCGGAAATTGCTGGGACATTTTTCTCTGCCCATGTCAGGATGCTTCCTGCCTCCCCTAGGGGCCGCCAAACTTCTTTTACCTCCCTGATGATTTATGTAGGCCAACGCTGTCACGTTGTCTGACTGTACTCTCACTGGTTTTCCCCATAACTGGTGTGTCCAGTGTTGTAGGGAATAACGGATAGCCTGGAGTTCAAGGAGGTTGATAGGGAGATGCTTCTCCGATGGGCTCCAGAGTCCCTGTAAGGCGTCCTGTTCCAGGACCGCTCCCCAGCCCCATAGGCTGGCTTCTATTGTTAGTATTGTCCATCCGTGAGTGGGGAAGGGCCTTCCCAGCGTTAGTCATTGAGGTTGTAGCCACCATTTCAGGGAAAGATTTACCTGTTGCTGAATCGAGATCGGTCTGTCTAGATTTTTCTGATCTTTCCTCTGGTTCCGTAACATGAGATGTTGTAGAGGTCTTGTGTGGAGGTGGGCGTAAGGTACTGCAGGTAATGATGCTACAATAGTCCCCAGCACCTGCATGGCTATGCGAAGTGGAACTTTGTCGAATGTCATGAGGTCCCCGATCTGTTTCTGAAGGGTATTGACCTTCTCCCTCTGCAAAAAGGCTCTCTCTCTACCCTGGAATTGAGTACTAACCCTAAGTATTCTATTCTCTGTGTAGGATGGAGTGAGGGTTTTTGTAGTTGATTGTCCAACCTAGCTGAGACAGGGCCTGAATGACCTGAGCTGTGTGGTTGACTGCTACGGCTTGGGATGGAGCCTTCACTAGAAGATCGTCTAAGTATGGGATTACCCTGATTCCACGGAGTCTGAGTCCTACTAGCGCTGCTGCCATGATCTTTGTGAAGACCCGTGGGGCTGAAGAAAGGCCGAATGGTAGGGCTACAAGTTGCCAATGATTGCCTGCTGCATAGAATCTCAGGAATCTGTGATGGACTGGATGAATGGGTACATGGAGGTAGGCGTCTTTTATGTCTATTACTGACAAAAATTTGTCTCTTTCAATGGACAATAGGAAGGATTGGATGGACTCCATCTTGAAATGGCAAGTCTTGACAAATTTGTTGAGAGTCTTCAGGTCTAGCACTGGTCTGTAGGAACCGTCCTGTTTGGGAATGATGAATAGGTTTGAGTGAAGACCCTTTCCCCTGTCCGCTTGTGGGACAGGCTGGATTACCCCTGAATCTGCTAGGTCGAGTATAGCTCTTAAAAAGGCCTGTCGTTTTAAACTTCCTACTGGAACCCGGGATATGAAATATCTGTTTGGAGGGTGTTGAATTGTCTTTTAGGTATCCCTCTGATCCCTACTCTGAGGACCCAATGGTCTCCGACTTGTTCTTTCCACACCTCCTGGAAGGTTGTAAGCCTAGATGCGGCCCTCCAGGGGTGGGCACATCTTCATGCGGAAGACTTGTCCTGAGGGGGCTTGGTGGAACCCTTGGAAGAGGACCAAGTAAACTCTCGTTTGTTGTGGTATCTCTTGCGAAAATTAGTGCTGGACTTTTCTGCCTGTGTTTTGGTTCTTTGGCCCTGCCGAAAAGGTCGAAAAAAGGGTTGCATCTTGAAAGTAGGTCTCTTAGGTTTTACTTTGTGGAAGAAGTGTGCTTTTGTCCCCTGTAGCCTGAGAAATAATTTTGTCTAGCTCCGTTCCGAAAAGTTGTTTTCCCTGAAAGGGCAGGCTGACCAGGGATTTTTTAGAAGTAAAGTCTGCCGACCAAGTCTTAAGCCATAGAAAACAGCGAGCCGCTATGGATTGCGCAGACGTCTTGGCGACTAACTTGGCCGCGTCACCCATGTAGGTTGGGGGGCTGCTATCTGTGAAAGCAGGAGATCTGTAGTTGGGTCTTCGGAACCCAATAGTTGTGCCACCTGTTCCACCTAGACCTTCATTGCATTTGCCACCCATGTGATGGCGAACATAGGTCTAAGGGCTGTTCCTGAAGTAGTGAATATCGACTTGCAGAAACCCTCCAGTCTCTTATCTATACGATCCTTGAAGGACACTGCATCTGCTACTGGTATGGTGGTGGTCTTTGATAGTCTGGAGACTGGAGCATCGACCATAGGTGCAGATGACCACAAGTCCATACATTCCTGAGGAAACGGGTAGGACTGGGTGAAGCGTTTTGATATCTATAGTCTATGATCCGGAGCCTTCCACTGAGATTTTACTATCTCATCTAACTGTTCATATGCTGTCTCTTAAAAATGTTCTTGCCAACCTCGGCCGTAGAGACCATGTCTTCGATATTAAGGGTTTTGAGAACGGCCTGTATTAGCCCTTCCACCTCCCCCTGTGTTCTAGGGGTGTCAGGGTCTGGTTCAATATCTTGTTCTGAATCATAGACCATGAGGACCTGTCCTTCCTCGTCGGAGGAACGGTTTTGGCCGCCTCTAGGCCCCGGGGGGGGGGGGGG
>JAMBMQ010000079.1:86613-103280 GCA_024363595.1 Xenopus borealis | reverse complement strand
TGGGTGTTCTGCGGGCAGGTGCTGAGGGTTTTTCTGTTACTATCTCCTTTCTGTGGTCTCTGACATGGCTGTCTATGTAGGGGAGGCAGGAGAGTAGGGGAGCCCCGTGTAATAAAGTTCCGTCTACAACAGAGAAGGAGCAAGTGTGAGTACGTAGGGAATAGAATAAGTCCTCCCTAGGGGGTAGGGGATTCACCCGAACTTGCCTGGTAATAGCGTAGTTCAGTGCGGAGAGGTGGTGAGGGAGGATTGAGGAGCGCGACTGCACCGGAGAAGTGTGTTCTTTTTCGAAGGGAGACACCGACGTTGTCTCGATAGTGGTGCTAAGGGCGCTAGAAGTCCTGCCTGCCTGACCTGGCGAGGAGAGGCAAGATGGCGCCGACGTCGGGTACCTGCGTCTCGAATGGCGCCAGTTTCCCTGTACGGTGGCCTGACTGCCGATGACGCTGCGTTCCAGGATGGAACGAATGTCCTCGTGGATGTAAGTAAACCCCTCTATGCGTTATATATATATATACCCGAGGGGAGGAGAGGGAGAGAGCGGGACCCTGGGCCTGTATAACCCGTGTTTAGACTCTGTGTATGGGGTAGGAGTTGGGTGGGAAGTGGGTCTTACCTGTACAGCCAGGGAAGTGTGCCAAGAAAAACAACTCCCCTGTCCGTAGGCTGGTGCAGGCCCCTGTAGGGCGGTAACTGCAGCCCCAGGGGGATATGTAGAGCTAAGCCTGCAGCCTCCGAAGAGTGGTAAGGCAGATGGCACTTCCCAGGGATGTCTGGCTGAGGGGTACTGGATAACGTAATCACTGCCCCCATTGTGGCATGACCCGCACCATAGTTAGGCCAATTGCTCTAGCCACTGTGATGTCCATGTTCTCCTCTGAGGACACTAAAAGAAACTGGAGAAAGTAGGAGGAGGCAGGGGATGAAGCACAGAACAGGAGGAGGAGTCAGCTTTAACTCTTAGTGTCCATTCTCCAAGCTGCAGGATCTTCATCCCCATGATGCCTGTGTCCCCCAATATAGGTGAGAGAAAAAGGTAATTTTCCCCAGGCAGTAGACTTCAGTGAAAATATTTATTATGTCACCATTAGCCTTACTCATTTAGCGTTACAAATAAAAAAAGGTTGTGGGGAGCACCTTCCGTCCGTGAATTAACAGAGAAATAAACTATGGTGTGCAGGATCAATTATGTCAGTAAAGTAGTAAAGAAGAGGAAAAAGAAATGACCCTTGGGTCTGCACCTTCCCATAAGTATCCAATACGAATATCAATATACAGAATAATTAAGATGTAACTTTTATTGTTTAAATAAATAAAATAGTAACAACGTCCAGTCTCGTGTGGAAATAGTTTAAAAATAGTGCTAGGTAGGAATCAACTTTGCAGATTCCGGCAAGCGGTAGGCAAATCTTAGTCAATTGTCGATTCTAATTATGTCAGGGTTGAAATAAGAGCATACTAATCTCTGTGGGCGCATCCTATGTGCATAGAAAGTGAGAGATTGTCTGGCTAATAGCTATCTTGTGCCTCGGGCACGTATGCTATCATATTGTCGGCTGTGTCTAAAAATGGATTTATATCTATGGTGTATGTATTAACTTAACACCATAGCCCACAGCGCATAGAGAAATAGCCTGCAAGCTCAGGCAATAGTGGCTATCATTGTGCCTTGGGCATCCGTGCCTAGTTTTTGCTAGGTTGGGATCAACTACACACAGTTTTACTCCGGCTGCGTGGGTGGAGGGGGGTGATAGACGGGTATGGAACAAGCTATGCTCTCAACTATCATTAGCTGTCAGTTAGTCAGTATGCGTGTCTGAGACACGAATGAGTCAGCTGTTAGCACTTCCGCCCCCATACTCCAGTTAGTCAGTCTACGTGTCTGAGACACGAGTGAGTCAGTGGTCAGTATTCTCGTCCCCATTCTCTAGTCAGGTAGTTCACGTGTCTGAGACACGAGCGAATTTATTTACCTGCATTCCGGGTTTTCCCAGACGTTTACACAAGCCTACCTTCGAGTATGGGTCCGTGTAGCGCACGCTTATAGTTTATTTTGTGCGCTATCTGTACGACGATTTTTGTTGGTTGGCACCTGGAATTGCGAAGGGTGCAGTCCTTCTGTATTCAGCTGATTACAGGTGAGCACGGATGCCCGAGGTACAATGATAGCCACTATTGCCTGAGCTTGCAGGCTATTTCTCTATGCGCTGTGGGCTATGGTGTTAAGTTAATACATACACCATAGATATAAATCCATTTTTAGACACAGCCGACAATATGATAGCATACGTGCCCGAGGCACAAGATAGCTATTAGCCAGACAATCTCTCACTTTCTATGCACATAGGATGCGCCCACAGAGATTAGTATGCTCTTATTTCAACCCTGACATAATTAGAATCGACAATTGACTAAGATTTGCCTACCACTTGCCGGAATCTGCAATGTGGATTCCTACCTAGCACTATTTTTAAACTATTTCCACACGAGACTGGACGTTGTTACTATTTTATTTATTTAAACAATAAAAGTTACGTCTTAATTATTCTGTATATTGATATTCGTATCGGATACTTATGGGAAGGTGCAGACCCAAGGGTCATTTCTTTTTCCTCTTCTTTACTACTCATTTAGCGTTATACACCCTTAGTCATAGGCTAGATGTAAACATAGCAAACTACAATATTTAAACACAAATGTACTAGATTTACATTTGCCAGCAAACAACCAATCCACTGACATCATCAATTAAGAACATACTTATCAATTAGGGCAGTAGCCACACCCAAAGGAAGTAGGAGGAGGCCATCTTTATAAACCTTAAATGGATCCTGTCATGGGAAAAAAATTTTTTTCAAAATGTAGCAGTTAATAGTGCTGTTCCAGAAGAATTCTGCATTGAAATCCATTTCTCAAAAGAGCAAACAGATTTTTTTATATTTCATTTTGAAATCTGACATGGGGCTAGACATATTGTCAATTTCCCAGCTGCCCCAAGTCATGTGACTTGTGCTCTGATAAACTTCAATCACTCTTTACTGCTGTACTGCAAGTTGGGGTGATATCACCCCCTCCCTTTCCCCCACCCAGCAGCCTAACAAAAGAACAATGAGAAGGTAACCAGATAACAGCTCCCTAACAGAAGAGAACAGCTGCCTGGTAGATCTAAGAACAGCACTTAATAGTAAAACCCATGTCCCACTGCGTACTATTCAGTTACATTGAGAAGGAAAACAGCCTGCCAGAAAGCATTTCCCTCCTAAAGTGCTGGCACAAGTTACATGACCAGGGGCAGCTGGGAAATTGACAAAATGGCTATTCCCATGTCAGATTTCAAAACTGAATATAAAAAAATCTGTTTGCTCTTTTGAGAAATGGATTTCAGAGCAGAAGTCTGCTGGAGCAGCACTATTAACTAATATGTTTAAAACAAAAAAACATGTTTTCCCATTTTCCCTTTAAGCCTGAAGTTAAATCAAAACAAAAATATTTTTTTATTTTTAACTTGCATCAATTTCTACTTTGATATCTCATGTACTTGATCATGAAAATAAAGTTATTGTTTTGATTTAATTTCAGGCTTAAGGTTTATAAAGAAGGCACCCACTACCGCCTATAAGTGTGGCTACTGCCCTAATTGATATGTATGTTCTTAGTGGATGGTCAGTGGATTGGTTAATTGTTTGATTGGAAATGTTATCGGATTGGTCAATTTGTTTTTAAATACTGTGGTTTGCTATGTTTACATTTAGCCTATGACTAAGGCTTGTAACACACGTGCAGATTCAGGGAGATTTAGTCACCTGGTGACTAATCACCTCTTCTTCTGGGCAAAAACCCCCCCGAACTGCCTTCATGTGTCTTCCCGTCTGCTATAATTAAAAGTCGCCTGCGCTAAAAAAAAAACAGCACTTCGTTTTTATAAGTCGCCCGAAGTTTCCTCATGGTGCCTTTTTCATTTTGGCCTGGTTACTTACAATTTGCACTATTTTGTTAAGCTTGATATAAAGGATTAAGGGTGGAATTCTGTGATGCTTTTGACAGAATTCCGCTTATATTTTTTAAATATAAACTAAATATTTTTCTAACACAATATCTAGAATAATAACCACCCACTTGCTGAAATGAGTCTTCAAAAAGTGTTTTCCTGTTCACAGTGATCTTGACATGCTGAGGCATGTACAGTTGCTGAAAAGTATGAACAATGTTTATTAGTACACAATAAAAGAAGCAATGCATACACTGCAGTGTATAGTAGACAGGCTATAATGGAAATGTTAAAGGAGTTAATTTACTGTTTCATGTGATCTCCATATTATGTGCATTAAGTCAGTATGGTGGAAGGACAACGTTGCTTTGAGACCTTTTAGTTATATTTACCTGGCACCAAAATTTGAAGTACTGAACCTTAGCTTTAAAATCCCTTACATAGGCAATATGAGGTCCATTGTCTCTGTGAGCAGAAAATGAAAACATAATAAATCAAAGGTTATTGCTTCACACACAATAGTGGTGCTGTTCTATGGCTGGCTATGGAAGTGGTATTTCATCGGCAAGACTGCCAGTCACACAGTGAACCAAACAAAAGCTATTAATAAACACATAGAACTCGCATTTTCAATCCATGCTCCTTTTTCTTGAGTTTAATCAATAATTTTAGGATTCAGACTAATATGAAATCAGCCACAAAAGATTTGGCTGAAACCCAAACAAAATAAGCAAACCTCCACCCACATAAATAAATAAAATCAACTCTTAGAATGCAAAAAAAGAACCACTGTGTGTGTATCATCAGATTTCTACTCACAGAGCTGATTTGCCAGTCCGAGGATCAATATAGGTGGTAGTTTTCCTGTTGTGATCCACAAAATATGGGATGCCATCTACTGTAAACCTCATTTCCCAACCATCTGGCAAAGGCTTCTCGTTCAATTGACTGGGGAAAACAGATACAGGTTGAAGGTGGGTACAAATACAATAGAGAGTTTGTAGAATTTGTAAAATTCCCCTTATGGCAGTTGTTCATATACTGCAGGGCTCGACCCCCACTGAGTGGAACCTAAAGGTAATTTTATGAGGTTTGGGGATGGATGTCTCCTAGACACACCCTGAATGTCAATAAATTAAGATTTGGGGTGTTGAACAGTCAGTTATCATTGAAACTATGGCTCATACATCAATGTTTTCTATCAAACACTGAAATGAGCTTTGGGGTAGGAGACCTGGACAATATTACACATCTAAAGGGAAAGCCATTACCTTAGGAGACAAGAGTGATACAGTACCAGAATAATACATCACAGAGCCTAAAGAAACTAAGGGGGTGCTTGGTATTTATATTCCACTTACCCCTGATCTCTTGGGTCCTCCCACTGGGTGGCCCGTGTTGTGTGATTAACAAAATATACTCTGCCATTTCCATCCATCCGCTTTTCTACAAGTATCACAAACAAAAAATTATTTTCATTTAGGAAGCTTATGCTCTGTATGTTTGCCCACCAACACCTTGAAAAAAAAAACACAGCTCCAGTTTATTAAACATTGATATCTAATACACATTAATGGAAAGATAACTACATTATATATACAAAGCTGTGAAGTCAATGAGCAGTTCCACAAATCCACAAGACAAAGAGATACAAAGAAAAATAATTTATACAACACACAGACCCCCATGTTATAAAAAAAAATACACAAGAGCCATGAATAACCTGCCATAGAATAAAATGAAAGGAGAGGGAAACTGGATCTGTAACTAATCTGACAAAAAAAATGAACAGTGAAACCAGTTAAACCTCTACGCCATCAATATCACCAGTACTTGACATCAGTGCTGCTATAATTTTAATAAAAATGCTGCACTATACATAGAATTAATGTTATTAAGCAAGACTTTGCTATGAGGGAAGCCCCACCTAAGTACCAGGAAATACACTTCGCTGTGAGTATAAAATATGACTGAAGGTGGCTATAGAGGGGCTCCAGTTTAGACTGCACAAGGCCCTCCAATAGGTCTTCCCAACTGATTTTTGGCTAATAGCTCAAATGGATCTAACCTTCCATGGGCACCTTGTAGAGTAGACAAGTTAGTACACACAGTATTCAATGGTGCAGAGATAATACACTTACCCCATCCAACCGGTAATGGCCCTAATGGGTCATACTCTTTGTTCTGGACTCCGGGTTCCTGTGTCTAAAATAAAAGAAATAAATTTATAATGTAAAGGATAGAATGTCTACATTATGATTTAATGGTGTAGCAACACAAAGTGTTGCAGAGTTTCAAAGTCTAGTAGCTTACAGTAACAAGCAGATTTTTTCCTGCTGCTATGGGTTAGCAGATGTAGTGCAAACTTGACATATCACAAGAACCGGAGAGTCTTCAAACGTGAAAGTAGTTTTATTCAAGCACTACATGTTTCGGACCTCTCGGGTCCTTCCTCTGGTGCAAAGTGCAAACTTGCAATTTTCATAAAAATACCCTAGAAGAGAGTAACGATTCATACTAACCCCATAAATGAACCTTTGGTTGAACTGTTGCATGGCACCTTGCAGCTGGTTACGCTGGAGTTGCCACTGCTCATAATTCCGCACAGATTCCAGAGTGGGGCGCTGCCATGTAGTGGTCCTGGTTATATGATCTACATAGTAGATCCGACTCAGGTTGTCCACTCGACGTTCCCATCTGTGGATAAAGAATTAAACCTTCACATAAAATCACATATGTACACAATGCACATGCAGCATCATAGCAGCATTCATAGAGTACACACAGTTGGAACCATTTTAAAGAGAGCAGCAATATAATATCATAAATATATTCACCTGCACCTGGGCTAGCTACAGATTATGTCTGAAGCAATGTGAGAGGACAGCTCTAAGGCTGGTTAATTGTGCAGAAGGAACAAATGGGAATACTGGAAACTGGAAAGTTAGAAAGACATGGCTCTAAAGATAATACTGGACTTTGTAACCATTTTCATTGCACGCACCCAGGAGGAAGGGGTTCTGGTCTGTCCCATGTTGTTCTTTTTGCCACATGATCCACATAATAAACACGTCCTTGCTGATCCACCCGCTGTTCCCACCTAGAGAGTGACAATGCAAAAGCTTTATGCCATTAATAATTTATTTCTGTTTACTTATAAAATGCACATTTCTCTCTACCCTTACTTCAGCAAAAAAAAATGAGATCTCAGCAAACAATATAAATCTGAAATTCCCACTTCATATAATCTTTTTTTTATATTGTTTTATATAACTCCTCCTATTGCTCCATATAACCCTTCCTTTAACTCATCCATTTAATTCTTCTAAAAACTACTACTTACTATAACAACTCCTATTGCTCATAGAACCCTGCCTAAAACTCCTCCTATTGCTCCTTGTAAATATATCCCCTTAGAAAAACACACAGCCCCTATTTTCAGTATCTATACCCAGGGGGCAGAGGTCCAATGTTGATAGGAGCTATTTGCCTAGAAACAGGAGGCATGCTGGATGGAACTTCAGCTTCAGGTATGGAAGCAGCAGCAGAGGTGGGCAACAATTCAGCTTCTGGTTTGGAGGAAGTTTCATTGATGGCAGGAGCTGGGGGGAGAGAAAAAAACAGAGGAGATATTTTACCCTTTTTAATAACTCAGCACATAGTAATGCAGGTGTATATGAAGAAATACCATAGCAATACACTATATAAGGATTTTCAACTAACCGGAAAATCCTTTTCTAGACGCCCCGGACTGTCATTGCAGACACCCTGGGGTTAAGTATCCAACTCCGGAGGCAGGACAGAAGAAGGAAGGCTTTTTGACTCCACCCTCCTCATTTATAGTGTGTGCTCCTCCTGCTCCCCTCAGTTATTGTGTGTCAGCTTAGGAGGAGAAGAAGAAAAAATACATGCACATATAACAGTAATTAACATTATTAACGGTAACCTGAACTAGAAGGATGGGGCTTACTGCACAGACAGTCCGGGCCATCTAGAAAAGGATTGTCAGGTAAGTTGAAAATCCTTATTTCTCTAGACCGGCCCTTCCTGTCAGTGCAGACACCCTGGGGATGTTCAAAAGATGTCCCTTAGTTTGGGTGGGTTCAGAATGACTATCAATGCTTCACTGCAGCTTGTAGGACCTTCCTACTGAAAGCTGCGGGGGCAGAGTGAAATAAATGAAGTTTGTAAAATTTTGAAAATATTGATAGTGAGGCCCAAGTGGCTGCTCTACAGATCTGTTCAGGGGTAGCTGAATTGTAAAGAGCCCCAGATGTACTCAGTGCTCTGTTGGAATTTGCCCGGACCTTGAATGGTCTGGGTTTAGAACCAAGGTCATATGCAAAATTAATTGTTTCCACCAGCCATCTTGCTATTGTTTTCTTAGAGGCAGGAGACCCCTTGTTAATGCCATAAGTGACTAAAAACAGTTTTTCTGTAGCCCTTAGACCTCTCTAAATAGTATCTATTGCCCTGACAACATCTAGTTTGTGCAGGACCTTCTCTTTGTCATTAGAAGGTCTTGGGCACAGAGATGGGAGATTTATCTCCTCATTAATGTGGAACGAGGAGACCACTTTGGGTGTAAAAGATGGTACTGTACGGAACACTGCCCTGTCCTGGTGCAGAATGAGCCAGGGCTCCCTATGCGATAAGGCTGCCATGTCCGATACCCTTCTTGCTGACGTGATCGTCAGCAGGAAAGCCATTTTTCAGGTAAGGTACTTAAGTGGGCAGGATGCCAAGGGTTCAAAAGGAGGCCCCTGTAGTGCTGTGAGAACTGTAGTTCGGTCCCACAGTGGAGTGGGATCTCTATAATTTGGTCTGGCCTTACTGACTCCTTGCATGAATTGCATAATGTCTGCCTCTCCTGCCCACTGGTGTTGAAGCAGGAGAGAGAGTGCTGAAATTTGTCCTTTAAGTGTAGCTAGAGATAGGCCTAACTGAAACCCCTTTGTAAGAAATTCAACAATGTCTTGTATGGAAGCCTGTTTCCATAATATACCGTTGGAATCACACCATTCAATAAAAGTTCTCCATGTCCTATAGTAGGCTTTTGACGCAGATGGCTTTCTGGCTTGTATTAGAATGTCTGTGGCCTGCTTAGAGAAGCCTTTTGAACACCATATTGCGGATTCAATAGCCAAGCAGTCAAATGAAGACGTAGTAGGTTGTCATGTTTGATTGGTCCTTGGGTCAGCAGATCTTGACTGAGAGTTAGTCGCCAAGGTGGCACTACTGACATATTGAATAGATCCAAGTACCAAGGTCTCCTTGGCCAGTCCGGGGCAAGGAGTATGGTTGGGTCCCCTCCTGTCGTATCTTGTGGACTATCCTCGGTAATAGAGCGAGAGGAGGAAATGCATAGACCTTGTTGAAATTCCAAGGTTTGACTAAGGCGTCCACATATGCTGCTCTCAGATCTTGAGACCTGGCGCAGTATGTAGGCACATTGAAATTGTGTCTTGACGCTAGAATGTCTGGAGTCCCCCATCGCAACGTGATCTGTTTGAAAACCTCTGGGTGAAGTCCCCACTCTCCTTGGTCTAGCTGTTGTCGGCTGAGGTAATCCGCTTCCCAATTGAGTACTCCCGTTATGAAGACAGCGGAGATCACTGGGACATGTGATTCTGCCCAGCTGAGGGCATCATCGCTCGGTTGCTGCGTGTACCTCCGTGTTTGTTGATGTAGGCCACTGCAGTGGCATTGTCTGATTGGATTCTCAGGGGCTGGCCCGACAACTCTTTCGACCAGTGGAGAATGGTGTTTTTTATAGCCCTGATCTCTAGGCTGTTGATGGAATTTTTTGATTCCTCTGGTGACCAGGTTCCTTGGCACGTGTGGGGTGGAAGGGTTGCCCCCCAGCCTGTGAGACTGGCATCTGTGGTCAGTACTTTCCACCGGTGTAATGTCCAGGATCTGCCTTGGTTGTGAGGGATTGACCACCATCGTAGAGAACTCCTGACCAGGCTGCTCAGTGGAATTTGTTGTGTCAAGTTGTAGTGATCCTTGTTCCAATAGCTCAAGAAATGGTTCTGAAAACTTCTCATGTGGAACCTGCCAAATGGAAGGGCTTCTAGTGCTGCTACCATGTAGTCCAACAGTTGTAGGCAAAGTTCCGCTTGTTTGCCGAATGCAGACATTGTACTGTGGACCTGATCGTTTGGATCTTTTGCTCCATTAGTGATATTTTCTGAATGGAGGAGTTGAACCACATTCTTAAGAATTGGATACGTTGTGTTGGTGTAAGTTGGCTCTTGTTGTGATTTATGAGCCACCCATGTTGTTGTAGTGTGTTGACTCAAATCTGGGTATCCTTGAGACACTGTTGGTATGTCGGGGACCTTATGAGAAGGTCATCTAAGCATGGTGTGAGTGTAATTCCTTTCCGTCTGAGGTAAGCAATGAGGGCTGAGAACTTTTGTGAACACTCTTGGCGCTGTACAGAGGCCAAAGGGTAGTGCTCTGAACTGGTAGTGTTTTTTTTTTTTGAGTATGGTAAACCATAGGTATAGTTGGGATTCCAGCCTGATGGGGTCGTGTAAGTAGGCGTCCTGAAGGTCTACCTTTGTCATGTAACAGTCCTCAGTCATGGACATTAGCACAGATCAGATCGACTCCATGCGAAATTTCTGTTTGGAGACGAATGGGTTTAGAGGTTTCAAGTTTAGTATTGGTCTGAACTCTCTCTTTCTTTGAAACAAGGAATAAATTTCAGAAGAATCCCTTGTATTCTTCCTGAGGGGAACTGGGGTGATAACATGGTTGTCATGTAAATCTTTTACTATGGTGAGAAGGGCATTTAATTTTGTGAGGTCTCTGGGGGTGGACGAGCGTTTGAATGTGTGAGGGGGTAAGTTGTCGAATGGAATTCCGTACCCTTCGTTGATTATGGAGAGAACCCAATTGTCCCGAGTGTGGTTTTGCCAAATTGGGTAAAATTCTTGAAGACGACCTCCTACCCCCTTTGGACCTGGGCTGTGGAAGTCAGGTTGAGTTGAATTTTGGAGGCTCCGGCTTTCTGGTGTGCCTTGTCTAGTTGGACCAGGATGGTCTGCCCCTTCTTGGAGTCTCTGCTCTGTTGCGATGAGCGAAAGTTTGGGTTTCTGAAAGAGCGAAAGGAGTGACCCTGGGTGCTCCACTGCCTATTGTAAGGTTTATTCGATGGCTCATATCTGGGTCTCTTACCAAATGGCAAAAATGTGCTCTTTCCCCCGTAACCTCTGTTATGATTTGTTTAAGATCGGGACCAAACAGTGTATCACCAGTGAAGTGAAGATTAAGTAGCTTTGTCTTGGATGCTGTGTCATCCGGACCAGTGGCATAGCCAAAGCACCCTTCTGGCTACTATTGTGTCCATACTGGTCTTGGCTGCAAGACGTACTGTGTCCATGGCTGCGTCTGATAGGAAAGCCAATCCAAACTAATACGATGCAACTCCTCTTGTAGCTCCTCCGAAGCTGTCGTCTGAGATAGCAATTCCTGGTACCAGAATCTTGCTGTTCGCGCTAAACCAGCAGATGCCACCGCTGGTAGAAGAATTGCAGTGGCATGTGGAGAGATACCTCAATTTTTTTTATCCATAGGCTTCCTCTGTCGGTATGTTAGTATTTTTGGATAGTCGGCCAACTTCCGAGTCTACTCTGGGTGGCTTGTCCCAGACCTTCTTCTGGTCTTGAGGTACAGGATAAGTGCTAATGAATCTCCGAGTCAATGCAAAACGATGATCTGGTTCAGACCATTTGGTCTCTATTAATTGGAATACGGACTTAAAAATGGAGAACGTTCTAGTCTTTTTGGGCTGAACTCCCAAGACCTTGTCAGCCTTAGAGGCAGTGGCTGTCTCATCTTTAAACTCTAGGGTAGCTAAAATCTCCCTAAGGAGACGTTTTGCTGTGTCAGGTCCAGCAATTGAACAATACCGATGTTCGTTATCGGAGTCGTCGGAACTTCCGGTAGCCGACAACTGGTTCACTATCTTGATCACTGATGTCACTGTAGTCTGAAGAACTAGTGTCCAACATAAATTTTGATTTCCTCTTTTTGCTGTGAGTAGGAGTCTTGTTGATTGATGATTGTATTGTGGATTTGATCCAGTCAAATAATTCTTCTAATTGAGGTGGTTTTGCTGGAAGGATTTTGATCTAATGTGTCATTCACCTGAGGACTACATCTTGAGATAGAATGGGATGTGGTGGTGAGACTGGAGCAGATACAGGTGGATCTGTGCAGTCCTGACAAATCTCCTGCTCTCCTTTACGTAGTGTGTGTTTGCAAATCTTGCATTTTTTGAACTGGACATGAGACCTTATTGTGGCTGCTTTTTTGGTCCTAGGTGTTGTGGTAGTGGACATGTCATCTCCGAGTTCCTCTAGAACTGTGTGTATCCATGGTATGCCTGTTACTGATATGAGGGTATCTGTGAAACAGAAGAAAATATCGTATGGTATTTGCCCTCTGTGTCCCTTGTAGGAGATGTAAGGTTAAGGGTATACAATGTGGTGAGGGTATATCTTTGGGAAGCTTCACCCCATACATGGGCCTTCCACGGCCATGCTAACCTTATGAGGCCTAGAGGATATGGAGTTGAGTAGCCTATCCAACATATTATGGATTGATAAGCCGAACGGGTTAGCATTGCTTAATAGTAGCTAATACTGTGCGAAAACCTTCCTGTAATTTGTGGAATTGCCCTACCTCATGGATCTCTCACTGGATTGCGCTGGACTGTCCGCTCCTGAGCTGTGAATCAGGGTTATGGCGAGTCAAGATGGCGGCCGTGTTCAGCCTATGTGATGCGCGACCTGATTTGGAGCCAGAACCTGTAAACCCAGAAGTGCGGCTGTCTGATGGCAAGCACCGCAAATTCGGAAGTGCGGCTGCCTGTCGGCCCTGCTTTGGTAGCGGTCCGGTAGTTGTGCTACAGGGCTGCGCCGGGTGCCGATCTCTGAGAGATGTTTACTGTCGCCAGAGAGTCCAACCTAGCCTCCAACTCTACAGAGTGGTTTAGCTGGTGGTAGTTTCCATTACTTATGTAGTAATTTGTCATCATCGTGTAGATAAAATGATAATTAGGAAAAAGATTAAAAAAAAAAAAAAAAGAACACTGTCCTAACCTCCAGCAGGACAGAAGAAAAAACTAAACTGAGGGGAGCAGGAGGAGCACACACTATGTATGAGGAGGGTGGAGTCAAAAAGCCTTTCTTCTTCTGTCCTGTGGTGGATACTTAACCCCAGGGTCTGCACTGACAGGAAGGGCCGGTCTAGAGAAAAGAGACCATGGTGGCATCTTACCTATACCAGATAACCTGTGAGGTGTGGGTGGAGGGGGCCTTGATGGTTTAGGTGGTCTGCTGGCTTTGAAACCTCCATTGGCTAGGGAAGGAGAGCTGGTGTCATTGGTGGTTCTGCCGTCAGTGGAATTTGTTCCATTTGCTGTGTCAGCACTGTGAAATACATAAACATACATTTAAGTTAGGTTACCTCCAATACAAGCAATGCTTGTATATTCCAGTAATTATCTACAATGTAAAGTACTACCACAAAGTATGTGTCTATATTGGTGCTTTCTCTGCCACTTTTCTGGCTAAATCCACCATGGATCAGAGCAGACGGAGATGTTCTCTGTCTTGTGTGGCATTAGCCTAAAAAGTAATGAAACATGGCTGCAGCAGGATTTGTATCCCCATCTTAGTAGTCCTGCCAAAGCGGATGAACACTTAAAAGGCTGCTTAATTCTTTCTTCAGTTTATCAATGGCTCCTCGGCGATCAAGAGTAATATAGCATTTATATGGAGGCAATTAATGTTAAAGGGTTAAAAGAAATAAGCGAGACAAGGCATGGTCTGTGGCATAGTATTATACTATAGTAGAGGTCTGTATAGCAAACAAAGCAAAAAGGCTCAGGGCCAAATTACAAATAAGAGTATTTGAAAGCAGGCAATCGGGGGTGTGGCTAACCAGGCACCAGTGTGGTCGCACAACTGGGGATCTCCCGGGGCTCCATTCTAAAATAACACCCCATCCACTGTCCATACAGCAGCCAGCGATCACCACAATATATCCCCAGATAGCCTTGGGGACGCTCTGCTGGCTCTCCCAAACAAAAAGTTTTGGACACATTCCAGTACAGACAAGTTGAGGCCTAGCGGTGCCAGCAAAGCTGTAGCCTCCAGCAGAGATTAACAGCGGCGCGGTCCTCCCTGGAAGTTGCCAGAAATTGTTGTGACCAAGAAAACAGGACCACAAGGGAGCTGTACTGAAGGGTGAGTGGAACTGGAGCCCCGGGGACCCTCTCAAGGCTGCCTTTATAGCCTGCACGCACCTAGAACAGGCAGAATAAGCAAACAGCAGCCTATTTGGGAAACACAGATTCCAACTGACACAGAGGGAAACAGCTTGCACATTTAATAGCAGTAAGAGAGGGGAAACAAGTTGGTGCCTAAGGATACAGAGATAAAGCAATCAGGGAAACCTGCACAACACTAATCACTGCCAAAACTGAGGAGCTTAAAGTGGAATTCTCCATCCTTAAAGAACAAGTAAACCTTTTTTTTTTCTATCTGTAAATTTGCTCTAAACAGCCCCCCAGATTAATGTACCTTAGTCCCTGCTGCAAGTCTGCTCTGGTTTCTGTGTTATCAGCAGCTTGTTTCCCCTTCTTCCTGGTGCTGAGTGAAGCCCCGCCCCATAGCTTACTGAGCTGACCTTATCTCTTGGACTAGTCCAGGAGATCATTTGCATACTATGACATAGCAGAGACCAGTGTGTTTAGCACCTTTTGCTTGGGGAAACTAGCTTACTAATGCACACACTGGCTCCCTCTTCCTCTCTATTGTGGAACAGCAGCAAATGGACTGCTCAGTAAACTAAGGGGCTGGGCTTCACTCTGCACCAGGAAGAAGGGGAAACAAGCTGCTGATAACACAGAAACCAGAGCAGACTTGCAGCAGGGACTAGGGTACATTAATCTGGGGGGCTGTTTAGAGCAAATTTACAGAAAGATAAAGAAAAACATTTACTTTTCCTTTAAGCAGGATATTCAAAAGCTCCGGGAACCTACAGTAGAAGCTGAACAGCGTATTAACACACTGGAAAACACCTGTGCACATGTCCCACAACAATTTGTGAGCACATGTTGTAGCTCACTAGTCTGTCAAGCAAAATCGGATGACCTCGAGAACCATCTACAAAAAAATAACATAAGATTTGAGAGCTGAGGGACCAGAACCAGAAAAATTCCTGGAATGCTGGATAAAAGAAACCTTTGATGTGCCCTTGCTATCCTCTGCCTTCACAGTGGAAAGGGCTCACAGGATCCCACTGCGTCCTGCTATTCCAGGGGCCCCTCCAAGGGCCTTAATTGAAAGGCTATTGAATGCCAAGGACAGGGATGCTCTACTCAGGATGGCAAGACACAAGCCACAGATCACCTTCCAGAATACTAGGATATCTCTCTAGCCTGACTTCTCTCTAGAGGTTCAGCGACAAAGATCTCGGTTCCAGAAGGTAAAGAAACATCTGAGGGAGAAGATCGAATACGCCATGCTATACCCAGCTAAGCTCAGGATCCAAGCAAACGGCAACACCCAGTTTTTCTCTGGCTGGATAATGTGGCACTATAAAGTTTATTTTCCAGATGGCATCATGGTCCCCCCAATTTGGAATACAAATTAGTTTGCTAGAATACTGACCGTGGGGATCAACGCATCTTCACCTGGGAGTCTACTATTCATGTGAGCATATGGTATATACAATATCAATGCTGTTTATTTAATTTCCACAAACAAGGTACTATAGAATATACCCGACTTGGGCTACAGCAGCATACCTCAGACACATTTGTGTTACATTATATCTTAGAGTGCAATGTTAGGTAGAGCCAAGGTTAACTGACTCTTTACACGTGCCCAATAATATGTATCCTGGTTGTTGGCTGGCGGGCCCAGGATAATTAAACTGTAATTGGAATCCTCTCAGCTGTCAAGTACAGCACTTGAACGGGTTAACTACGCTTCATTAAGAATGTGTTTGGTTGGTTGGTTTAGGGAACAAATTCTGCGAAGGTTGGGGTTCGGCAGAAAGGGAGGGACTCCACACACTTATGTGCAGGAGATGGGTGTTAATTAGTTATCAAGTTTAAATGTAGAACGGGTTAGCTCTAAAATGTTTTCTTGCTTGCACTCCTTACTGTCTCAAATGGCCTATATACATTCTCTCTAAGATCACGTCAGAAATGGTACAAATTGATCAAGTGGAATCGATACACTTCCATATCTATGTATGTTTGCTCTCCCAGATCTCCAGACTATGTATAACACTATATGATGGCGTCTAATTTAAAATTCTCCCTTCTCTATTGGAATGACAGGGGATTGAATGACCGGGATAAGAGAAAAATAGTACTAGACCAGGTTAAATCACTCGAAATAATTTTACTACAAGAAACCCACCTTACAGGGAGTAAGGTTCTTTCCCTCAGACGCACATGGGTGGGATGGGCTTTCCATGCCACATATTCCCCCTATAACGGTGGAGTATCAATATTAATCAAAAAATCTGTAAATTTCCAGCTACTTTCTCTGAAATCGGACTCTAAAGGTAGATTTATCTTTTTGAATTGCAAGATCAACTCAGTAGAAACGGTGCTTGCCAATATATACATACAGTGGTGTGAAAA
>JAMBMQ010000079.1:53487-81365 GCA_024363595.1 Xenopus borealis | reverse complement strand
GACCTGTATTGACAGCGGTTCCTTGCAGGGTAACGGCAGGATATAGAGCATGGCCACGGAGCTACGGTGTTAGGCGCCCGTTCTGGTTGGCTTCCGGTCACGCCCCTCGTGTTTACTTGTGTTATCTTTGACTAATAGTTAAATGTGTTTGATGATCAGAAACATTTTGTGTGACAAACATGCAAAAGAATAAGAAATCAGGAAGGGGGCAAATAGTTTTTCACACCACTGTATATATGTATATATATATACATATGCAGAAGATTGCATTGTCCAATTTGTGAAATATGTTGCGAACTTCCCGCAGGCTCAAATTATATGTGGAGGTGACTTAAACACAGTTTTAAATGAGCATTTGGACAAGCTCAGGAAGCACTTCCAAAGCCAGGGCATCTAATTTAGCAGCTTTGATGGCGGATGTCTCCCTGGTAGAGGCATGGCGTCACTGCCACCCCTCACAGCCTGGTTTCTCGTGTTTCTCCACAACTCACAAGTCTCTGTCAAGGCTAGATATGATATTTCTCTCTAGAGCCCTCCTCCCAAATATACAATTTGCTCAATATCAGACAAGAGGTATATCGGACCATGCATCGCTTAAAGTAACTTGGCATTCCGGCCCCACTACCCAAGGTAATAGACAGTGGTCCTTCAACCCAATATGGCTCAATATAATAAACAATTACATAGCAATTGCGAACTCCATCAGGGAATACTTCTCCTTAGACCACAATCCAGTTGATACCCCAAACCATTTGGGAGGCCTTTAAGGCCACACTCAGGTCTATCCTTCACACTGAGATCACAGCTGTCAAAAAAGCCTCACACCAACTTGAAACACAAATAAGCCAAGAGGTAGATCGGCTCTCTGCCCAATTACAATTAAACCCCTCACCACCCACGCTAACTGCACTGCGCCAAGCAGAGCAGGCATAAGCTGCACATATGTATGAAAAAAACTAAAAGAAAACTACTTTTTACTAAGGCTACTTTTTATGACCAAGGTGAACGGGGTGGAAAAATACTAGCATATATGGCCAAGGTACAAACTACCTCCCAGTAATTACTGAACTTGCTAAAGAGTCATCCCAGGGAGGTAATAAAGACTCTACAAGAATTTTATACCCATCGCTATACATGTATATACATGCCTTGCCAGTCGGAAATGGCGTCAATAGCTTCGGTTATGTCTTGTATGAAGATATCCGCCTTTAGAGCACTAAGGTTAGTGCTCTAAAGGCGGATATCTTCATACCCATCTCTATACATCAAAAATGACTGCTTCTCCCGGGGTGATAGAGTATTTTAAAAATATAAATCTGCCCACTTTAATGGTGGAGCACCTGGTGAAGCAGTCATTTTTGATGTATAGAGATGGGTATGAAGATATCCGCCTTTAGAGAACTAACCTTAGTGCTCTAAAGGCGGATATCTTCATACAAGAAATAACCGAAGCTATTGACGCCATTTCCGACTGGCAAGGCATCTGGCCCTGATGGCTTACCAAATGAAATATATAAACGATTTAAAAAGACATTACCCCAAAGCTGTGTGAGACCCTTAATGATGCAGTGCAACAACAATCCTTACCGTCATCCATGTACAATGCCACAATTGTGTTACTTAACAAGCCTGATAAAGATCCTAAATAATGTGATGCGTATCGCCCAATCTCGCTTCTTACAACAGATGTTAAAATCTTGCCAAAGGTCTTGGCCAAAAGATTAAGTGGAGTAATCCACCACCTGGTCCATGAAGAACAGACTGGTTTAATGCCAGACAAAAACTTAAATCATGGGCCAACCTACCGGTAGGCCCTAAAAGCCGAGTGCATCTTATAAAAATGGATGTCACAACGCTACCTTAAACTAAACCTCTCCAAAACAGAAATGGTTCTTTTTCCTCCAACTAACACCACTAACATCCCAGAAGTATCCATCGTAGTTAACAATTCCACTATCACCCCATCTCCCCAGGCCTTGGGGTTATCCTAGATTCTGCCCTGACATTCACTCCTCACATCCAGTCACTTGTTAAGTCATGTCACTTCCACCTAAGGAACATATCCAAAATACGATCATTTATCACCCCAGACGCTGCCAAAATTCTTATTCACTCTCTTATCATATCGCGTCTAAACTATTGTAACTCTCTCTTAATTGGCCTTCCCCTCCAGAAACTCTCACCTCTCCAGTCCATAATGAACACTGCTGCTAGGCTTATACACCTCAGCAACCGCTCCTCCTCTGCCATACCATTCTGCCAATCCCTGCACTGGCTTCCACTCCCCTTCAGAATTAAATTCAAATTACTGACCCTGACATTCAAAGCACTTCATAACTCTGCCCCTCCCTACATCTCTGAACTAATCTCCATTTACTCACCCAACCGCCTACTACGCTCCTCTACTGACCTGCTACTCAACTCTTCTCTCATTACCTCCTCACATGCTCGCATTCAAGACTTTGCAAGAGCTGCACCCCTCCTCTGGAATTCTCTCCCACGGTCTGTCCGACTTTCTCCCAATCTTTCAGCTTTCAAGAAATCTCTAAAAACCCACTTTTTTAGAGAAGCCTACCCTCACTGTTAACCACTCAATGCAATACCGCTTACATTACTACATCTCTCACCCACTTTACTCTGATCTTGCCCTCTCCCACACCTTGTGTATCACTCCCTTCCCGTTAGCTTTTTCTGTACAGGGCCTTCCTCACCTCCTGTACCAGTATTTATTGTGATGCATGCACAGTAACTCTATATTTATTGTGATGTATGTAACTCTTTATGTTCTATATATGTAATTCATGTGATTTGGTTGTATAATCACATTCACTTTACAGCGCTACGCAACAAGTTGGCGCTATAGAAATACATGTTAATAGTAATAATAATAATAATAAATAAATAAATAAAAATGATTATTCTACCTAAGCTACTCTATATACTGCAACAAGCCCCGGTATGGATACCAAAATGCTACTTTATCAAAATAAATGCCATATTTAGACAACTGTTGTGCACCCACTCCAGGCCACGTCTGAAGCTACAATCACTAATGTGTGCCAAAAACAAAGCTGGATTGGCCCTTCCAGACATGTACCTTTATTACCTGGCAGCACAGCCATGCCACTTAACCACATGGGTAGAAAACTCACATTAAAGAGTATTGCACTCGCTTTGGGCTCAGATGACTGGTTTTACAGATAATCCAGTGAGCTGGATTCTAGGAAAATCTAACACCACTTCTCAAGCATCGCTCTCCACTCCTGTCAATTCACTACGCAAGGTTTGGAAAATGGCAAATCCCCTGTCACGGACCCTCTTACACCATTATGGAATAACCATGACTACCCCTTATTGACAAAGTTGGGCCCAATGAAGATATGGTCAAATCAAGGTGTGACTACTTTAGGTGACGTGTGGCATGATGGCAAACCAATCTCGTTCACACAACTGAAGGAACAATTTCAGATCCCACATAACCAATGGTTGACTTAACACAAGATTAGCAGTGCCCTTAATATCTCACATAAGCATCATGACATATCTCTATTGGACCCACATCTACCTCCCATTTGTTTCTTAGACCATCCAGATTGTTACAGTGTACCTCTTGCAGCAACTTAGCATAGGGTGTCTCTTTTGGAATATGTTAAGAGGGGCATACAAAAGGTTTGGTCACCATGCTTTATGCTAAGTTGCTGCAAGAGGTACACTGTAACAATCTGGATGGTCTAAGAAACAAATGGGAGGTAGATGTGGGTCCAATTCTAGATGAGGAATTGCAAGAAGCCCCTCAACTAGTATCCCCTAACTATAGGCTACGGCTAATTCAGTTATATATTCTCCATAGGGCTTACTATACCCCTGTTAGACTCCACTACATCAATGCTAATACCCTAGATGTCTGCACTAGGTGTGCTTTGGAAAAGGGAACATTACTACACATGCTGTGGCGCTGCACTAAACTTACTAAATATTGGAAGGAAATACTAGATACCTTAGAGGGGGTATTACAAGTGACAATTCCCAGAACACCAAAAGCATGTGTCTTGGCCATAATACAATACCAGTCAATATTTCTCCTAGAGGGACTATTACTAGCGAAAAGGCCAATTACTCAAAATTGGACAGCAGTATCCCCCCCCCCTACATTTGATACTTGGAAAATGATAATGCAGGATACCTGCAATACCGAAAAGTTAGTTTACCTAAAAAGGGAGTCCCCACAAAATTTCTCAAAATTTGGGGTCCCTGGACAGATATATATCCTCAACATACAATCCAATCTACAGGAGCTTAAGTCACAAAAGGTTCAGGAAAGTTAAAATGCATGATTTGTTTTCCACTCTACAGTATGTATTGATGTGTAACGTACTTCATTATTTTACCATGTTTTTATTACCAATGTTGTAACAAAAATACTTTTTTTTATTTTGTTTTCACTCAATAAAAAACCCGAAGTTAAAAAAAAAAAAGCAGGCAATCACAGACAGGTACTTATATAGTATTGGTGTGAATATGGCAGATAAAGGTGCAGAGTATGTGCTGGTCATGCTGGAGGGGACCATGGATATTGCTAAATAGAGATTCCAGTACAGTCTCTCACCTTGCAGGCTGTGTTTCAATCTGCATTGCAGAATTATCTGTTGAACCTACAAAAGAAAACAAAAACTAAAACCCACATTTCTAGCATTTGTCCCCGTTCTGTAAGACAGCTTTGTAAATTATTTGCAGGTGTACCTCACAGACTAAGAGACTAAGGTTTTGTTCAACAACATCAACGTTTCACCCCTACAGCCCTTGGTTATCAGTGGGATAGTTGTGGTATATATGTTAGATATGGTAAAACTGTTCAGCAGCGACTGGATTTAATGACCTACTTTGCATCATCATCCTATTCAGTCATGAATTCTTCTTTGTAACACAAATAGGTATCATAGGAAGAATACACTCACGATTCCCTTCCTGCAATATAAACCGATTAGCATTTAGCCCAAAAGCAGCCACTGCTAACATGGGCTAGAGTGCTCAATTATGATTATGATTATGTCCATGAGTAGAATGGACATGAAAAATGTGCAGCACAAGATATTTACATAGGTTACATTTGTTTCTCTATATTAAAAATTTCTAAGAATTTACTTAGATTTCTGTCTGCTACACAAACAAAGGAAATTTCTTCCTTTTTTTTTTAAACTGAAAGTTACATTTGTGCCGATTATGCCTTTCACGGAGAGAAAACCGTTTTTTTATTTCAAGGACAAAATACACTTATATATATACTTTAACGTGGGCGTAATCATATTTCTGTAACAAAATCTATGGATTTAGACACCTACAAATGAAAAGATGAAGAGGTATTATGTCATTATAATTTGATAAGGTTAAAGACATGACTTTTAAAGCACTATATCCTCAAGCTCATCAATACCAAATACTGTAAATGCAAATCCCTGACTTGGTAGACAGAGGGCCAGAATACCCACTGGCACCCAGAAATGCCAGGGTACGACAGTCCCACGTATGGGGCAACATTAATGGAAGTTTTTTGCCATGTGTATTGTGGGCATTATGGTGTGTACACAATTTTTAACAGCATAAAATATCTTGCATATACTGTTAACAATACCTGCTATGTGCCATATTTAGTTGGTTAGAGAAACTTTCTCATACATCATCTCATGAAAACCCCATGGAATCCCAAGTGATTTACCAGGGAAGAACAAAATCCCAGCACTTTCTGAAGAAGCTGGAATTGTTCAAAACCAAAGGTACACGTTTTAAGTTTTGAGATGAAATTGTGCCACAGTTTTTGCAAGTGTTTTTTTCTTTTTTACGAAAATACACATTTCTGTATGTTTTACATGTTTATAGTTTGAAAAAACACAATTGAATAAAAACGTGAATGTGATTCAAGACAAAATCTCACCTTCTCCATTCATAAAATCTGCCTTTACAGGAGGGGCTTAGAAGCTACTGCAATGAATTCTGCTTGTTGGGTTTATGGGCTTAGCATGCAACACATAGTAACCAAACTTGCAGCTCATGCATACTTGGCTATTACAGGGTTAAAAACAGATGAAAAATCAACAAACTGAATAATTAAAATTTTTATCACCGTATTACATTAACCTTTAAAGGAGACAGAAAGGTTACAACTAAGTAAGCTTTATTAGAAAGATCCACCTAAATATACCAGTAAACCCTCAAAGTAATGCTGTTCTGAGTCCTTTGTCAAAAGAAACACTGCATTTCTTTCCTTCTATTGTGTACACATGGGCTTCTGCATCATACTTCCTGCCTGCAGCTTAAACTCCTTGCCCCAGGCGTGAGCATGCTCAGTTTGCTCCACCTCCTTCTCTGCTGTAATCTGAGCCTAGTGCTTTAAGTGAGCAGGGAAAGAATCAGGTGGGAAGTGATATCATACCAAGCTAATACTGCAGCTGCTATCCTAAAAAAACGGAGAGCTTTTAGAGCTTTTTACAGGTATGGTAAAAAATTCTACAGAATAAATATAGCATTCTAGCTTGCACTTTTGAAGCGAATCTATTGGCAATAAAATGCCTCTGTAGCATTCCTTCTCCTTTAAATATGTGGGTATAAGCTGCTCTCACCTGGTGAGATGGCTGGATCTCCATTTGCCAAAAGCTCTGGGTCGACTTGCATCCCATCCAAGCACACAGACAGGTCGCCCACCGTTTCCCTGTCACTCAAGAGCTGCATGTTCACAATGACTTCTTGTACTGCAAAATGAAAATAAAAAAATATAAACTCAAAAACAAATCAGTTAAAACTTTGACTACAGAATTGTACTTTGTACAGAGGAATACATGACCTGCGATCATTTTATCTTACCCTTCTGTACAGGCTAGATTGCTTTCGCTAATGCTATGCTTGCAGTATTCCATTACTCTGGAGTTATTAGATCCCGTTCCTTCTGGGCTTCTGCACTTACTACCTCCTGCAAGATGGTTCTAACATATCAGGATAGCTATGGAATGTGGTAAGAAAGGCCAGCCAAGATCCACTGTTATGCCTGCTTTCCCTTAGGACTTTAAACAGCACTGAATAAAAACCATTTCACACAGATGATGTAAACTCTGCCAGGTAGCGATCATGAAAGTCTGGCTGTATGAGTAGCAGCTTACACTTATTATAGACTTGCTAAAATGGATTCTATGCAAATTTTCTGAAAATGTAACACAATGAATATAAGAAACAATGCCCCAATGTCCCAGAATGGACACTCTAAAAATCCTACTCCAGAAATGAGGGTAAAATAGGAGAAGCAGATCAGCTGTGTGGAAAGTACACAAGATCAGACATAGAAGGTGTTGGGAGAACAAGGAGTTATACTCACACGTCATACGGTTAGACAGTAGAGTTTCATGCAAGTTGAGCGATGCGCTTCCAATGACAGCGTCAGATTTCAATGTCTGGTGGCTCCAAACATGGAAATTTAACACACTAAATGGAGTAACAATGCTGTAATGAAAGCAAAGAGAAAGCAGTATAATTACTTAAAGAGATGCTGACACCTGAAATTAAACTCTTTTTTACATCTATTATAATATTGGCTTTGAAAGCTACTTCTAACTTTGCCATAAAGTTTTTGCATGATGCTTTTACATTACCTGTCTTATCCCCCATGTTCCTGTATGAGGGGGCTGCCATATTTGTGCAGCAGGCATTTGTTATCATTATAAACTGTAACTAACAGACTGAGATGGGACTGTTAGGCTGGCAAAGTCAGAGTGTCAGGCTTAGACATTTCAGCTAACAGTTATATACAAAAACAAACCTCTCGGCAAAAAATGATCAACATGACCTATAAGTAACATTTAATGTACATTCATATGTTAAAATTCATTTTTTAGTGTCAGTATCTCTTTAAAATTTATTTTAATATTTAGCAGTGTATCTTCTTCACTATAATCTTTAATAAATAAACCACCATCAAGGGGCATCTTGGGGACAATGCAGATTACCCCTGGGTACAAACACTTACACAGTGAGTGGCTGTTTCCATTTGGGGCTGTGAGTTTTATTTTTTGTTTCAGTTTTCTTTGATTGTCCATCCACCGACAGCTCCACATATGGACTTGGACCAAACCAGTTTTTCCGGTTGTCCTTTAACTTAGCGGATATAACTGGGCAGAGATGAGAAAAAAAGGACAGAGAGTTAATAATGGGCCAGCTGACCAATGGGGGCAGTTTCTAGTGAAGTAGCCGAGTTTATGTGCTGTGCAGTGGAACCTTTTCTATCATACATAGATGTTTAAGTTTATATATGATGACTGCACAGACCATTTGTTACCTCTTTTTACAGGAGCATTTAAGTGTGGTGATTTAGGTAGAAAAAAAAAGAAAAAACTTCTAGACATAACTTAAGAGAATCTAGTGTACTGTTGCAAGATATATTTGTCACATCCCAGTGTATATATTGACTAAATACAAACAGGATCTTGGTGCCACTTGCATTTCATATGGTACATTTGTCGTTTATAGAGAGCATGTTAAACTGGGTTTTCTAAGGTGTTTCTAAATATGAAAGTTTATTATGCAGATTATGCTGTAATATTTACTGACAGGTCTGTCTGTGAGGCTGGAACTCTTGTTCTATAATTTTAATGCACTATAACTCCATATTTATATTGACAGGTTAGTGTTGTCACTGCCTGGGTATCTCCCCATCTTCCTCTGGCTTTGGATCACATAGCATAGTTGCTGACTAGACATCCCTCACTAGTAGCAACCCATCATGATTTATCCTCCTCCCATGAAATGATGCAGGTGCACACTTTTTAATCATATATCAGCCCAAAGTAACCTAACTAATGCCCTTCTGTACTCCCATTCTGCAGGTAAACCTAAGCTGAAACATGGAAAATCACATCCTAGCTTTTTAAGTAACAAACTACCAGCACCCTGTGCACTGCTGCTGTCTGGTGCTTCAAAGCTGGGCACTTGTTCAAGGACAAGTATTTACACTGCAAATTCCTGATAATACCAGTACATACCAGCTCTATGCTAAGTAGGACTATTGCTATGTGACACTGAGCAATCATCACACAATCAACTTGTCTACTGTCAATCTCCAACAAGGGTATATAACTGCTAGGATGTACTGACTTCGTTTTTCTTGGTTATTTATCATCTAAGACTTTCATTTATGCAACTATAAGCATTACTAGAAAAGAAGTAAGAAGTGTGGTTGTAGCATGCATGCATGCATAATGTAAACTCTCTACTTGAAGGAAGGTCTCTTCGGCTGTCAGCATTGCATTGGAGTAAATGAAACCTTTAGTAACACCTACCTATAACCTGAAGCTGTGATTTCATAGTGAAGCCATTGACTGCTCCTGATGTTGAACCAGTGCCATCCATTTCCTCTCCTCAACGTTGTGCCTGCAGAATCACAGAAATAACATGTAAGGAATATGAGGATGCTTGTGTCTATTGCCAACAGAACATTTCCATGATATAGCACAATAGAACAAAATGGCAATGTCTACCCAAATACAGACATACTTAACAGCCAAACCCCTCAAACAAAATATAACTCAATAGCCGATGCCTCTCATACACAACAGTGACAACAAACCTAGCAACTGAAAGACTGTCCCCTATATCAATTAATCCCCTGATATACAAAAGTCGGTTCTCCTAAATACTGCAAAAACATTAAAAAATGTATACAATAAACAGGGATATTATCCACATTCTCATGAAGATCACATAAGCACACAAGATAGTTTTAGGCATTTATTTATAGCATTCTTATTTACAACTGTATTTTACGTGTTAAACAGTCACATTAGGGTCTGATATTCCACAGGCACAGACATTATCCCACTGTTACTATAGGCACCATCTCTCCCTACTATACCTGCTTTCCCACAGCCACACCCCCTTCTCAGAGAACACAATTAGCTATAACTTCACACAGTGAGGTTGTGTGTGTAGTGTGCTCTGTGGAAGCGTTTTTCTCCCAGACCCTTGTGGTCTGGGGGGGGGGGGTTAGTTTCTGGGCAAGATCCCTCTCCCCATCAAGTGCCACATCAGTTTTCTTTCTTTTGCATTTCATTTTGAGTTTTGATTTTTTTTTTCTCCCCCTTCCCTTCCTCAAAGCAATGAGGAAAAAGAAGGGTGCTACAGCCCCTGCGGACAGGCAGCGAACCTGGATGGGTTATGGAAGGCGAGCCGCTGAAGCTAGTATGGCATTACCTGCAGAGCGGGCCAAGAAAGCGACAAAAGTTAAGTTTGCCAAAGACCAGTGCTCTGAAAGTGATTCCTCTGGAGCTGAGATGGAGAGCAATAGCCGCCCGGGTATGGATATCGAATCTGGAGGGGCTGCAGCACTACAAAAGAGAGACCATATCTGGTGATGTGTGAGGCTCATTCAGCAACTGGTCAGAATATAGCTTTTGGAGCTGTGACTAGCATGGAGGAAGAGACTGGCAATGTCGCACAGAGAGTGGCTGAAGGTGTGCTGGAGGACTCTGTGGTGCTGAACACGGAGGTGATTATGGCAGGGGCTGAGAAAGCGGTGAGTGCCAATATGGCAATGACTGGGGGAGAAAACTGTGTTTTGCTGGGAAGTGCACACATGGAAAATGTGGGGGAGGGAAGCAGTGCCGGGCCATGGTAGTTTGGCACCCTAGGCAAGGGGTACAATCAGCGCCCCCATTTTGTATGACCATTTCCCACCTATTCTCTTTGTCTTAAATAAAGAAACCTTATAACAAATTAATGAATCAAACTGTATGTGTGCCAGGCAGCCCCTAATCTGTACCTGTGTCAGCAGCACCCAAAATATTGTCCCCAATCTGTACCTGTGTCAGAAGCACCCAAAATGTTGTCCCCAATCTCTATCTGTGCCAGCAGCACTCAAAATATTACCCCAAATCTGTACCTGTGCTGGCAGCATTGCCCCCTAAGTCTGTACTTGGGCCATCAGCTGGCCCCCTAAGTCTGTAACTGTGCCACCAGCCTGTGCCAGAGCAGCAGCAAAAATATTGCCCTAGATCTGTGGTGGACTGAAGTAGAGCAGAACGCTGCTGCTGGAGATAGGGCCGAAGTTAAAACTTAAAGAAATTTAAAAAAACAGTATTTCCCTTCAAAAGTGCGCCCCCCCCCCCCGACTGCGCCCTAGGCGGCCGCCTACTCTGCCTACCCCTAGTTCCGGCCCTGGAGGGAAGCCATGTGATTGTTGCTCCAAATGAGGAGAAAGGTTCTGTGCAAGGAACACTGGTTACTGCAAATACAGAGACGGTTATCAAAGTTGGTTCTGCTGATGAAAACACTGTGATGGAATATGAAAAGATTATAAGTGCCCTGAATAAGCTGAGATGTATGGAGACTAGACAGACTGCACTTACAAAAGGCATAGACTTGCTTATTAAGGACCTTAAGTTGCTCAAAGGCCAGAAAAGATCAGCAGCTATTCAGGAATTGGCATATTTAAATAAGGACTTGCAGGAGGTGGATGCAGAAATTGAGGCAATCTTGGACTTTATTGAACCCTGGAAAGAACTTTATCACAACAAAAAAAGGTTTGATGAAATGAAAAGAGGAGGTGGGGATGTGACTGCAGAAAGACTTGTTCAGATTTCTGATTTACTTAAAGAAATGATTCCTGATTGTGTTCCTGCTAGTAATATTATTGAACTATCTGATAATGTTGAGCAGGCTGCTAATGATTTCTCTCTCAACCAAAGGGATGTTTCTAACTCTAAGGGCTGGGGCAGACAGGGAGATTCGGGGAGATTCTGTCGCCAGCGATTAATCGCCAAGCAACAGAATCTCCCTGTCTGCCCCAGCCCTAATCCAAACTGAGTGTTTGGATAAACAAGTTGCTAACGAGCAATCATCTAATCAGGCCAGCAGTGTTTTTTCTGAACAGGCTGCTGAATTTTCTTTCCCTGTTCAGGTTGAGGTTAACTCGTCTGCTAAACAAACTGATTTCTGTGCAGCTCAGGCCAGTGCTGTTTTCTCTGCTAAAGATTCCCCTACTGGTCACACACATAAAGCATCTCCTTCTAAGCATGTTGCTAATGATTTTCCTTCTGCTTCCTCTGCACAGCACACTGGTAATGGTCTTTCTGTTCAGCCTGAAAATGTACTTTCTTCCAGGCAGAATGCATATGTGCCTTTAAAAAAAGCTGGTAATGTTTCTCTTTCCAGTAAGGCTGGTAATAATACTTCCTCTAAAAAGACTCCTAACTTGAACCAAGATTCCTCTCTTAAAAGTGGTGATCTTTCCTCTAAACAAGGTGGTATTATGCCTGGTAATTCCAATATCAATTCTCCTCTTTCCAAAAGTAATATGATTTCTCCTGATACTCTGTCTAACACTTCACTTACTTCTAAAACTGCTGTTGTTCCCTCAGAAGTGAATGCAATGGAGGGTGGTGGTTCAGAAAAAGATGGGAAAGATAAGGTTGAAAATAGTGTATGGGGGAATAAGAAATTGTTTCATAATTCACAGATTGAGGGGGAGGAGGAATATGGAAAAAGGAAAAATGTGGGTAAAATTAAATGGATTGGTGAAAGGGAAGATTTCCCTGGAAGGAGATTTGTGGCAAGAAACTTGGTGAAGCAAGTTTTGGGTTTTGTACCTGCTGATGTTTATGCAATGTTAATCATAACTGATACAGAATTTGATCTGAGCTTTAAATTGTCTCAGGGATTAGAAGAATTCTGGAGGCGTTACAACCTGAAAAAAAATGCTACAGAATAGCAAAACTTTAATGTTATACCAGTGTCTAAACCTGAGTTAAAGAACGTTACCATCATAATGAAAAATGAAAGTCCACCCAGAAGACATTTTAATATGGTTAAAGAGGCAGTGCACAGTTATGTCTCCCCTTATAAAGATTTTTGACGAGGAAGATTTCTGGGTAGGTGGTTACAAGGTGCAGGTCAAACTCAACACAGAAGGGTATTTACAAAATCATTTTCCCACCTCTTTCTTTATTGGGAAAGACAGGGGCGTTTGTTACTACGTTGGCCAGCCCAGGTTGTGTTTTAAATGTGGGGCAAGGACACATTTACCTGGGAAATGTAATGTTAAAAAGCGAGCTCTCTGTGGAGAAATATGCCATACCTGTAAGGATTGTAACAAACAAATTAAATGTAACCTCTGCTCAAAGACAGGTCATGCATATAGGAACTGCCCAGAGGCCTGGAGAAATATTAAGAAATCCTGCCCCAATATTGAAGAACAGTTGGCAGAGAATATAAATGAGGATGTCCCAAATGTGCAAACCCAGGTAGAAAAACAGGTGGATAGTAATATTGTGGTCCATACAAAGGCTGGTGTAGTGGAAAAGGTGGCAGAATGGGAAACAGTGGAAAAAGAGAGTGGGAAAAGAAACAAAAAGAAGAGAGAGACGCAGGGTGTAATGACTAGAAGAAGCCAAAATAGATTTGAAGTATTAGGAGAAAAATCATTGAGTGAGATGGTGGAAGAGTCAGAGGAATTAGAGAAAATGGAGGAAGAAGAACGAGAGAAAATGAAAAACCAGGTACAAGATACTAGTCATAAAAAAAGTAAAAAAGATTTGGAGGAAACATCCCTAGATTTAGAATGGGAGTCCTTAAGTGAGGAAGGAATGGAGATAAACCCATATCCTATGGTACAAGTTAAGAGAATGGGGGATGAAAGTAGTGTCTCTGGAAAAAAAAAAAATGGATCGGTCAGTTGATTTTTTGACTATAAATGTTTGTATTAAAAACAGGAAGACGCATTTCTTAGCCTTGAGTGACGTTAAAGAAGCAAAAAGAGAATGGAGAGAGGGACTATCCTTCTGGTCAATAGCTACAGAACCAGCTGGAGGGATTGGTATCTTGTTTAAGGGGGACAAACATATCATTATAAAAAAAGGTGGTAGATGTGTTATTAGGAAGGTGTCTAGTATTGGTGGCACGGTCGGCACCCAATACCAGAACAAACACCAAGCACCCTGGTCTCGGCTCGTGCTTCACCAGTAGTGTGACCACCTTTGGCTTCGGGAGGAGCCCTCAGCTACTCAGATGCCACCTGGACTTAAACGAGAGGTGCAGGGTAGGTGTTTAACTATGTATCTATGAGTTCTGGCCAGCAATGGGGCACGAATGTATATAAAGTCTTTAAGGCCGATGGTCACGGTACAAACAGGAGTAGGCAGGTTCGTGGTTAAACTGGCCGGATCAAGGCAGGCAGATAGCTAGGAGTCGTCAGGCAGGCAAAGGGTCAAACCGGGTGATCAATCAGATAGGATAAGGCAGAATCGGTAGTCAAATAACAGGCATGGATCAGGATACAGAGAACAGGGTAGTCAATAAGTCAGGCAGGGTCAAACACAGGTAGTAGATAGATCAGAAGCTTAACAGTACAGGTCAAAGGTACCAGGAGCAGTTCCTATCACGGGCAACTACAAAAACACCAATGCCCCTTTAAATAAATTCAAACTTCGCACCGCTGCGCTATAAAATACGGAAGAGCGCCCCGGCGCGCACTTAGGAAGTAACCTGAAGAGAGGAAGGAGCGCGGCGGGAGTCCCTGCCGCACCACTAGACCACCAGGGTGAGTGTTCGTAACAATTGGATATTGAGGTAGAAAAGAAATTAATGAGACCCATTAATATTTATGGGCCCCATACTAGTTCAGAAAGGAGTTCTTTATTATCAGATATAAAACCTTTCTTTTTCACATCCATGCCTATTATATTTGCTGGCAATTTCAACCAGGTATTGAGTGAAAAGGACAGGACAGGGAAAATCAACAAATATGAAAGTTTGTTTTTCAAAAAAATAATTGAGAATACGGACCTGGTAGACCTAGCAACCTGTAATGGGAGAGCCAGTCGACATACAGTGGTGTGAAAAACTATTTGCCCCCTTCCTGATTTCTTATTCTTTTGCATGTTTGTCACACAAAATGATTCTGATCATCAAACACATTTAACTATTAGTCAAAGATAACACAAATAAACACAAGTAAACACAAAATGCAGTTTTTAAATTAGGGTTTTTATTATTTAGGGAGAGAAAAAGATCCAAACCTGTGTGAAAAAGTAATTGCCCCCTGAACTTAATAACTTGTTGGGCCACCCTTAGCAGCAATAACTGCAATCAATCGTTTGCGATAACTTGCAACGAGTCTTTTACAGCGCTCTGGAGGAATTTTGGCCCACTCATCTTTGTAGAATGTAGAATCAGCTTTATTTGAGGGTTTTCTAGCATGAACCGCCTTTTTAAGGTCATGCCACAACATCTCAATAGGCTTCAGGTCAGGACTTTGACTAGGCCACTCCAAAGTCTTCATTTTGTTTTTCTTCAGCCATTCAGAGGTGGATTTGCTGGTGTGTTTTGGGTCATTGTCCTGCTGCAGCACCCAAGATTGCTTCAGCTTGAGTTGACGAACAGATGGCCGGACATTCTCCTTCAGGATTTTTTGTTAGACAGTAGAATTCATGGTTCCATCTATCACAGCAAGCCTTCCAGGTCCTGAAGCAGCAAAACAACCCCAGACCATCACACTACCACCATCATATTTTACTGTTGGTATGATGTTCTTTTTCTGAAATGCTGTGTTACTTTTACGCAAGATGTAACGGGACACGCACCTTCCAAAAAGTTCAACTTTTGTCTCGTTGGTCCACAAGGTATTTTCCCAAAAGTCTTGGCAATCATTGAGATGTTTTTTTTATCAAAATTGAGACGAGCCTTAATGTTCTTTTTGCTTAAAAGTGGTTTGCGCCTTGGAAATCTGCCATGCAGGCCGTTTTTGCCCAGTCTCTTTCTTATGGTGGAGTCGTGAACACTGACCTTAATTGAGGCAAGTGAGGCCTGCAGTTCTTTAGATGTTGTCCTGGGGTCTTTTGTGGCCTCTCGGATGAGTTGTCTCTGCGCTCTTGGGGTAATTTTGGTCGGCCGGCCACTCCTGGGAAGGTTCACCACTGTTCCATGTTTTTGCCATTTGTGGATAATGGCTCTCACTGTGGTTCGCTGGAGTCCCAAAGCTTTAGAAATGGCTTTATAACCTTTACCAGACTGATAGATCTCAATTACTTTTGTTCTTAGTTATTTTTAACAAGGGGGGCAATCACTTTTTCACACAGGCCCATGTAGATTTGGAGTTTTTTTTCTCCCTTAATAACGTAAACCTTCATTTAAAAACTGCATTTTGTGTTCAATTATGTTATCTATGACTAATAGTTAACGGTTTTTGATGAGCAGAAACATTTAAGTGTGACAAACATGCAAAAGAATAAGAAATCAGGAAGGGGGCAAATCGTTTTTCACACCACTGTACATACAGATGCAGTACAAAAAGTAGTCAGATTGACTTAATTTTTGTTAGAAATGGATACATCTGCTTCTGACTTTAGAGAGGTTATAGTGGAATTCTCTGATCATTTAGGATTATCTTTCCATTATGGTAGTGTGGGTGGCTCAGGGGTAGGCAAAGGTCTTTGGAGGCTGTGAAAAGGGCTACTGGAAGGAGAAGGGGTCAAAATGGCCTTTAAAGAACAAGTAAACCTTTTTTTTTTATATCTGTAAATTTGCTCTAAACAGCCCCCCAGATTAATGTACCTTAGTCCCTGCTGCAAGTCTGCTCTGGTTTCTGTGTTATCAGCAGCTTGTTTCCCCTTCTTCCTGGTGCTGAGTGAAGCCCCGCTCCATAGCTTACTGAGCTGACCTTATCTCTTGGACTAGTCCAGGAGATAATTTGCATATTATGACATAGCAGAGACCAGTGTGTTTAGCACCTTTTGCTTGGGGAAACTAGCTTACTAATGCACACACTGGCTCCCTCTTCCTCTCTATTGTGGAACAGCAGCAAATGGACTGCTCAGTAAACTAAGGGGCTGGGCTTCACTCTGCACCAGGAAGAAGGGGAAACAAGCTGCTGATAACACAGAAACCAGAGCAGACTTGCAGCAGGGACTAGGGTACATTAATCTGGGGGGCTGTTTAGAGCAAATTTACAGAAAGATAAAGAAAAACATTTACTTTTCCTTTAAGGATTTTCTTGAATTACAGGTTTCAAAAATAGAATTTTTTTATTCTGTTGCAGAATGGTGGGATTCGGCTAAGGATTCTTTCTGGACTTTTTCGCTTCTGCCACTTTTAAAAAAGGGAGGGCAAAGGAAAAAGAGAGCTGGTCCTTGAGAAGGAAACTTGAGATCTGTGCTTCGGAAGGGGAAAAAGTTAACCGGCTTAAGTACTTGTTAAGGCAGTGTCAGTACAACCGGCTTAGGTCCCTGGTTCTGGAGAGGGACTATGGAACTTCTTATTCCCCGGACCCTTGCCAGAACTGTAAGGAGACTATTAAGAGAAGGCTGGTTGGGAGCCTTTATGACCCCCAAGGTAATTTAAATATATCTAGGGAGGGTATCTTGGAGGTTGTGAAGTCCTACTACACAGAGCTTTTCAAAGAAAAGGCTTTGGATAGGGGAAAGATTCAAGCTTTCCTAAAGGCGACCCCTGTCTCAGACACTTAATTTGGACACTTCCCAGTTGATATCAGATATAACAGAGGAGAAAGTTCGGCAGGCAATTGATAAACAGCAGAAAAAGAAGGCTCCTGGACCAGATGGTTTAACTTTAACAGCTGAGTTTTACATCACTTTTAAGGAAGATCTGGTTCCAGTGTTAGCCCAAGTTTTTAATGCCTGCCTGAAGGAAAAACATCTCTCACCATCGATGCAGTTAAGCTGGCCATAGACATAACAATTACGATCTTTCTTGGAAAAGATCTTTCCAAGAAAGATCATTCGTTTCAACACACACGTGTAGAGCAGAATTGTCAAATATACAGGTAGAAACAATAGAATTCTACTTATATCTGACGATTCAGCACTAACAATGGCCGATGTTCAGGGAGCTTTCAAAGGCATCCGATCAAAATTTTCCGTCCAGCCCGATCAACCAGCCGACCGATATATTAATCTTCTGACGATATCGGTCGGCTCATTTCCCACCATACACGCACCGAATATTGTACGAAAATTCGTTTCGTAAGATATTATCTGTGCGTCTATGGCCACCTTAACTCCTCTTTAGTTCTGATATCAAAGGGGAAGGATTCGAGGCACATTGAGAATGGGAGACCAATTGCCCTTCTCAATTGTGATAGGAAGATTCTGGCAAGGATTCTTGCACAGAGGTTGGGTAAGGTGGCAGGCTCTCTTCTCTTGGACTCTCAATTCTGTTCAGTTGAAGGTAGAAACATTTTTGGTGCAGTTCTTTCTCTAAGAGAGTCTCTGGAGAGGTGTAAGGTTTGGCAGGAGGAAAAATATTTTCTCTCTTTAGACCAAGCAAAAGCTTTTGATAAGGTTAACCACAAGTAGCTATGGGCTGTCTTGCTTAGATACGGCATTCCGGAAGTATTTGTAGAATGGATCAGGGTTTTGTATGAAGGGGCAAAGAGCTTCCCTCTCATTAATGGTTGGAAAGGTGAGACAGGGATGCCCCCTAAGTCCACTCCTGTATGTTTTCTCATTGGATCCTTTCCTGAGGAGACTGCAGAATGGTGGGCTGGGGGGGTTCCTTTTCCGTTAGGTCGATCCTTCAAGTCTCTTGCCTACGCGGATGATGTCACTCTGGTAATATCAAAACCTGAGGAGGAGGGAAAGATTTTGGAGTGCATCAGAAGCTACTCTGAGGCCTCAGGGTCCCAGATCAACCAGGAGAAGTCAGAAGCTTTTTGGACTCTAGAGGGGGAACCAAGTTTTAAACTTGAGAAATTCCCAGTGGCCCCAGACGTAGTTAAAATCTTGGGGATAAAATTCGGAAAGTGAGATCTTGCAAAGGAAAATTGGGAAGATAAATTGAATGCTGGTCAAGCAAAGGTTCAGCGTTGGAAATCATGGAAGCTGACCTATAGAGAAAGGGTTAATGTTATCAAGACTTTTCTAGTTCCGCTTTTTCTTTTTGTTTCTTATGTTTTCTTATTGCCAGAATCTTTCTATGCCCGAATCCAGAGCCTGTTCTTCCAAATGCTTTGGGGGAGTAGGCTCAATCCGGTAAAAAGAGGGATCACCTTCCTGCAGAAGAAAAGGGGAGGGTTAGACATGCCGTGTCCTATGGTTTTCTTTGGCACCATCTTTCTGAAATTTAACTTTGGAGGGGTGGTGCAGGGGAAAGAGTCTCTGTGGGAAGCCAGTGTTGGAGATTGGGCATCACCTTTTATCAAGGACTGGTTACTTGGGGCAGAGTGAAAGAAGTAAGGATAAGAGGAGGCCATATTCCCACCTATCTGCGGCAAGCTGTAAAAATCTTGAAAAAATTGTGTATTAGTCCTAATGATTTAAGATCCTTGCATAGAAAATCCTTGTATTGGAGAACTTTAGACCTTCATTTTGTCTCTGAAATTGCGGTTAGAGACTGTCCCGAGGATGCTGATGGAGAGTATTAAATATCTGACATATAAGAGAATGCCTAAAAAATTTTGGGACACGTCATGGCTCTCCCTACAGGGCAAATTATTCGTAAGAGGTAATATGAAACATCTAAATATTGTAGAAAGAGAGTGCCCCTGGGGATGTGGGGTAGATGAAACACAACAGCACTTTCTACTGGACTGCCCAGTGTCTTTTTCCTTACGAGAGAGTGTTTCAAAATATCTGAAGTTAAGCCTCATGAAATCTTTAGATTTTTCAGAATTATCTTATGGGGTAGTTAAAAGTCACCATGCAGGAGGGAAAGATAGAGCTATCTATTGCAGTTATGCGATATCATTTGTGGCAGATAAGATGCAGATTGACTATTGGACATATACATCTACCAATTGAAACTGTTACAGAAGCAATATACAGAGATGTTATCTTCATTAAAACAAAAGAAACACAAACTTCTGAAACTTTCAAAGTAATGTGGGAAACTTTAAACATTTACTAATGTTGATATTTTCAATGTAATTGATGTATTCATGTTTTCTTTGGATTTGTTATGTTATTTTTTATTTATTGTAATAATATTTTAAATATATATTTTAAATAAAATTCTCTCCCTAGTATACCTGCTATGCCACAGTCACAGTCCCTTCCCAGAGACTATTATCCCCAATGCTACTATAGGCACCATCTCTCCCTACTATACTTGGTATCCCACAGTCACAGTCCCTTCCCAGAGACTATTAACCCACTGTTACTATAGGCACCATCTATCCCAACTATGAATGACATGGGAAGGGGAGTAAATGCATAGCCCCACACTTACATATACATAAATTAAAAAGGAAGAAATTAACACTTAGTGGTTAGCTTGCTGTAAATGCCAATGGCACGGACAATAATCTAAGTCTATGGACAGTACATAAAGAATGTTCTGAGATGTGAATTGTTTGTTGCCTCGATCACAGAACAAGAAAACCTGGATCTACTGGTGGAGCGTGACTGCCAGCCTCACACAATTCAGCTTTCTTGTCGTCAGTGGGAATAGACAAGTACATTCCACCTGACTGAAATAGAGGTAAATGTCAATTGCTGCTCTGCTCTGTGTGGCCACATACAAAGACATCCTGATGTGCAAACCACAGAATTTGCTTACCAGACCCAGCAGGCCAGTAGATTTAAGAGGTGCAGCATTCTGCACCACAGAGAAGAATCTGTTATCATATATGTAGCACTGCAGGTGCACTTCCTACCCACTAGACATGTATGAGCCAGTGTCTGCTTCAAACTCTCTTAGAAGTAAAGGAAGCCTTGGTAGGAAATAAGGATTTTAGCGAACATACAAACATATAAGCAAGATGGAAAGTGTCGTTAGGATCCAGTTCTACAGTGAAACCCCTGCAATAACAATATAATCATGCATCAGCAAAAAATAAAATAAAATAGGAAAACAAAAGGGGACAAATTAGATCAGGGCCTTGTGTGGCCCCCCTACCTGCTGTGTTTGCTTGCCATGTGTAAGCTTTTTTTTTTTTTTTACGTTTTTATGTTGAAAATGTTTTTATTTTTCAAACTTAAACAAGAAGGATTTTAAAGGAATTGTTCAGTATAAAAGTAAAAACTGGGTAAACTGGCTGTGCAAAATAAAACTTCTTTTCAATATAGTTAGGCAAAAATTTAATGTATAAAGGCTGGAGTGACTGCAAGTCTAACCTAACAGAACAGAACACTACTTCTTGCTTTTCAGCTCTCTTTTGTTTACACTGACTGGTTACCCTGGTTACCAGGCAGTAACAATCAATGACTTGAGGGAGGGCCACATGGGTCATAACTGTTGCTTTTGAATCTGAGCTGAATGCTGAGGATCAATTGCAAATTCACTGAACAGTTATGTCCCATGTGGCCCCCCCTCAAGTCGCTGACTTACTCAGATTTAGAGAGCTGAAATGCAGGATGTTGTGTTGTATTCTGTTATGTGAGACATCCACTCACTCCAGCTTTTATAGATTACATTTTTGGCTAACTAACTAGATTAGAAACATTTATTTTGCACAACCTATCTATTTACTATCTATTTACTCAGTTTTTATTTTTACCCTGAACTGTTCCTTTAACAAAAGATCAAAGTTGTACAATGAGGCATACCAATACAACTCGTTTTGGCTGAATGCCTAAACTAGAAAATAAAATATAGAATTGAATCATTAATTGGTGATGCCACCTGAACTGTTTAAAATGGTAAAACAATATAATTAAAACCAAATAAAACAACCTATCTACCAAACAACACTCAGTGAATATATTGCCAGGATCTTAAATGGTATAATCCTACAACCAGGAATGAAAACTAAAATTTGTTGGCTTGCCAGATGAACCACTAAAGGTGAGATTATAACTGTAACAACCCCAAAATACTTGTTTTGAAGCTGTGTAAGCTTCAGTGGTATCACTACAGAGATTAACTGGCCCCTGCATGGTTTAGGGCTCTTACACAAGAGCATCTGAAGCTGCGCTCCCCTTTGTTCCGGTTTTATGCTTTCAGCCACATACATGCGCCTGCATGATTACAGCCCCATTGAAAAAATTTGAATGAGTCTACTCCTGCGCTCCCCTGCAGCTGAACATATAAAACCAGAACGCAGGGGAGAGCAGCTTCAGACGTTCATGCGCCCCAACCGTGTGCGCCCTGCCCCACCCGTGTGCGCCCTACCCCACCCGTATGTGACATACTCTACCATTCCCTAAGCTCCCAGTGTGTGCCTTGCTCTGCCTGTGGAACATAAGCCTGGCATTTGTTTTGCGGGTTTGTTAGCATTTGAAAATAAAATATTGTTAGGGGCCCCTAAAGTGTTTAATTATGTGCTGGGGGAAGAGGAGGCATATGTATCTATGGGTATGTCTTATTACTTTTTTTTCACATATGAGTGATAAGTGATATCACAACCATTTGCTTTTTTGGTGTGCTACCATAATTAAATGTGGACATGGTTTTGTGGTAACATGGGATCGGCTTAACGTGGGTGTGGTTTAAAAACAGGTAGTGGTCAAAACTGGCTTCCATAATTGGCCCTCCACTATGTAGGCCAGAAAAATTTTGTGTGAGCTCTAATACATCTTCTAGGCAAAAGGAAGCCCCAGTATCAAATCAAACAGATGATGAGAGTGGGATAGTGAATTTAAACTTGATTATTTCAGAAGCAGTATAGAATATTTAACGTATTGTAGTTAGAAAGTTTATTTCAGTATGATGAAGCTTTTATTAAAGGTTCATTTTTGCGATAGTTCCCAGATAAAAGCTGCTGACAGACCGAGTTGACAGCTAATTGGCATGTGTGTGGGGCCCTCCAACGTGCTTCCCCGATCAGGCACGGTAAAAATATCCCATCGGATCGCGGCTGCATCTGTTTGTTGATGCAATCCAGCTCTCTGACCGCCAAATCTCCTGCATAATGATCCCATCGTTGGGCCCTAGGGCCCACAGTTGGATCTGCCCTATATCAGCCACTTCAGTGTGGGCATGTTGGGGAGAAATCCACTTATTTGGTGACATCTCCCTTTGAATGGCCACCTTTAGTTACTATATAGTCAAAACAACTTGCGTTACTAAAGAATGCCAACATTAATATACAACATGTTGGATAAACAGACACCATACATGCCCATGTTACAGAAAAATCCTAGCATGAACAGATACAGTTCCCATCTGTCATACAGCTAATGGGGCAAAGTACACCATCAGATATTAGAAATTAAAGGTAAAGTGCACTACATTAAACTGTGCAAAACACTTTTTACCATATCTACTACTACCTAATCTTTAGGCCTTGTAACTAAATTAGAAGACATACCAATCATGGGCCTGCCAGACCAACCTCTGATCAAAATTTGGCCAGCTTTGATTTTCTTATCCACTGATGTGGCCTTCACCTCACAGGTCTGTAGGCCCCCTCTGTAGAATCTGTTCATTTACCCCCTGGACCAAAAGCTGGTTCAGCTGAGTTTGGCCCAGCACATGGGTGGCCAAAACCAACATGATGGATATATCAGAACAGTAGTAATTTGTCAGTAGAACAGACACAAATATTTATTCTAACCCCATGCCTGTAAGAGGATTTCCAGACTGGAACCAATGGTTTAGACACAGCAAGATGATCCAACCCCTTAAAGCAGGAGGGCCCATACTTTACTAATATGAGGTCTACTTTTAGTGATGTTGTACCATAATAATCTACATTGATAACATTGTTAGCATTCTGTTCCATGGAAAATATTACTTAAAGGAAAACTATACCCCCCGAAAAATGTAGGTCTCTATAAAAAGATATTGCATAAAACAACTCATATGTAAAACCTTGCTTCATGTAAATAAACTATTTTCATAATAATACATTTTTTTTAGTAGCATGTGTAATCATAAATAGAAAATAGCCATTTTAAAAAACAAGGACAAGGTCTTCTGGGATCCTAGGATTCAATGGTGCACACAAACATACCAAACAAACTATAAAGTTAGGTCACATGAGCCAATTAACAGACAGAGTTCTGTTTTTTGCTTCAACACTTCTTCCTGTTAAGAGTTGAAATATTTCTGGTCATGTAATCTCTGAGGCAGCAAACAGACCATCATGAAATGGTGATTCAAGGCAAGAGATGTAAAAGGGCAAGATTTACTTAAATATATATGCATATATTTGGTAAGATTCTTTAATATGTCACTTAGATATATACTATCTGTTGCTCAAGTATTCATTTTCAGGGTATAGTTTTCCTTTAAATATTGTATTGATTTATGAGAGAATTAATTGAATACTGCTAAATTTCAGAAACAACTAACTGTTTGTTGATAGTGTCTAGAGATCTACTGATCAACAACTAAAGGTCTAGAGGAGGTCCCAATCTACTTTTTGGGCAACCCTGCCTTAAAGGGATACTGTCATGGGAATTTTACAGCAGAATTCTGCACTGAAATCCGTTACTCAAAAGAGACGGATTTTTTTAGACTTAATTTTGAAATCTGACATGGGGCTAGACATCCCAGCTGCCCTCAGTCATGTGACCAAATTCTAAGATCCAGACCCGGTCCGAACTGTGAATGTTCAAACGATAGGAAAGAAAGTAGCGGAGCTCACCTCTCTTGTGTGCAGTCACACATGGCTTCCCCTCCAGTAGCTGCCTGCAGAGGTCTGACTGGTTCGCAGCTCCCAGTCATCATAATCATCCAAAGGTGTGTGTGAACCAGCGCAGCGGCGCTAAACTGAAGAAATCTGGAAGCTGAATCTTTTAGTGAATTCTGGCTTTATAGTGCAAACATAGCTTGGGTGGCAATGTAAAGTGCATGCAGTCTACGCGTTTCGTGCCCTAACTCGTGGTACTTGGTCCTGAGGAAGTGCCACGAGTTAGGGCACGAAACGCGTAGACTGCATGCACTTTACATTGCCACCCAAGCTATGTTTGCACAATAAAGCCAGAATTCACTAAAAGATTCAGCTTCCAGATTTCTTCAGTTTAGCGCTGCTGCGCTGGTTCACACACACCTCCGGTCCGAACTGTGACCTGCATATTTACCCATTTTGATCTGCTACCCGAACTGGACCCGCAACTACCTTATCCGAGACCAGACACAAAACATGCCGACCACCTTCAAAATGGAAGTAATGTTGCTGTAGACCAGTGGCATCATCAAAAGTGGCCAATAGCTGAGAGAGGGACAGAAGCGCGCCATGTGATGTAAGAGAGCTGTAGTCAGATGGGAGGGGAAGACGAGAGGAGGCAAAGCTGCAGGAAGAGACCCACAATCCGACCCGCATCTAAACCCGCACCTGAAAATACTATCCTCATTCTGCAGAGTATCCAATTTTTTTGCGGGTAACCCGTGGGTACGCTACCCGCTGCAAGGCTCTAGCTCCCCTTCCCCCCAGCAGACTAACAAAAGAACAATGGGAAGGTAACCAGATAGTAGCTCCCTAACACAAGATAACAGCTCCCTAGTAAATCTAAGAACAGTACTCAATAGTAAAATCCAGGTCCCACTGCAACACAGTTACATTGAGTAGGAGATACAACAGCCTGCCAGAAAGTAGATCCATCCTAAAGTGCTGGCTCTTTCTGAAAGCACACAACCAGGCAAAATGACCTAAGATGGCAGCCTACACAACAATATTACAGGAATTACATTATATATAGTGAAATATTTGCAGTGTACACAGTGTAATTTAGAAATAAAAACAAAATCATGACAGATAGGCTGCGCATAACAATGTACAACATACAATTTCCAACATAGTTTATGACTTCAGTGGATCAATCCACATGGAACAACAAGACAACCCTAGGGCTTATTTGTCTTTTGTTTTTAAGCAGAACTTACTTGTCGTGCCATTGTATTAGGCCAGAAGGCTTCAGCTGGTCTATGCACCCCAATACAAAAGCAAAGAAGTCCAGAGGGAGAAGATAATTAAGATGCAAATTAGTTAATCACAACTGACTAAGTCTGCTAAATTTCCAGCCAAATTATTTAGAACCAGTGTTCATTAAAATGTTATGCATAAATACCCACATAGTGACCTTTGTTATTAGGAATGCACCAAATCCATTATTTTGGGATTTGGCCAAATCCTTCATGAAAGACCTGGAAGAATACTGAACCAAATCAAGTTTTTTTTTAAATGTAACTTCCTTGCCTGTGTGACAAAGTCTTGTGATTTTTAGGATTCAGTTCAGCAAGGAACCTGGATTCCACTGAATCCAACTCCTGCTGAAAATGTCAGAATCCTGGCTGAATTCCAAACTGAATCCTGTATTTTGCGCATTCCTACTTGGTATACCTGCAACTTCAAACAATCTCATAAGCTGCTTTCTATACAGAAGTGAAGTAAAACATTACATGGGGGGCGTGGCTATCGGCTCAATGTGAGAGGACGCACTTGCGTAGAGCTCCGGCGCCTGAACTCCTAAAACATCCTGATTTCCCAATAAGTTCTGGACAAAGTGGATTTCAACCACGAACAAATACCTCCAAGACTCCTGATGGGGCAAAATCGGGCGCAAAAACGAGCCTCTGAGGCCGAGGCCAAGCTGGAGAGATATGCCCGGGAGGACAAAGCGACTCAAGATGGCGCCTCAACCACGAGGCCTAACTCCCCAGGCGCTGACGATCCCGTGTCGCAGCAGGTGGAACCGGAACCCACTCTGGCTGATCTACTGATGGAAATACGCTCCACCAGAGATACATGTACGACTCTGATTGACTCCAAAACAGAGGAAATTAAGGTCGACTTATCGATCATTAAGCACGATATGCAGAAGATCAGGGAGAGAGCTAAAGCAGCCGAAAGCAGAATAAGCGAGCTGGAAGAAACTTGCCGTCCATTACCAATCGGAATACAGCAATTACAACAGTGCATGCAACAAGCTCAACAAAAGGCCGATGACCTGGAAAATAGGCTTCGGCGCAACAATCTAAGATTTGTAGGTATCCCTGAAAACTCGGAAGGGAACAAACCTGAGCAATTTCTGGAGTCCTGGCTGAGAGAAACTTTCGGTGAGCAATCCCTCTCAAATACATTTGTCATTGAACGGGCCCACAGAGTCCCCACGAGACGCGGACCACCAGGGACTCCCCCAAGGCCAATGATAGCCAAACTCCTAAATGCTAGAGACCGGGACACGATACTGAGGCTGGCGAGGCAAAAAAGCGATATGCTATACCAATCCAGCAGAATCTCCATTTATGCTGACTTCTCAACAAAAATACAGAAACAGCGTGCCCAATTCCTTGAATCTAAGAAGCGTATGAGAGCACTAGGCATACAATATGCCATGCTTTACCCTGCGAGGATGAGAATAATAGCAGACGGAACAACACATTTTTTTGTTTCACCCACAGAGCTGGCCACCTGGCTGGACACCAGAGGACAGCGTGATGGTAACCCACATCCAGTGCAACAGTAAGCATGAAATAACACTTAAACCCTAACCAACATGGTGGCTTTGCTCGGAGCACCCGAAACCAGCTCATAAGACCTTGTAAGTACTTGTGCAATAACTGTTATTATATCCACTTTGTTTATTAATCCAGAAGGCGGATTGGGCAGGTGAAGCACTCTCGGACAATACCTAACGACTATCTAATTAACCGGAACATTGCCATGCCCAAGCCCAGCACATACTAACAGTCACAACACAACTAATGGAGCACGAGGGAAGGCGCCATAAGGGACTCAGCAAGATGCGTAACTTTACAGCTCCTTTGGAGTAACTGTTCAGACCACCCCCAGTGTAATATTTTGTTTTGTTACGGGACAGTTCTACCTAACGGTTGGGGAATGGGTAGAAGGGGAGGGCAGAGGTACGGGAAGTTTAAAATGTTTTTTTTGAAGTTGTTGAACACTTAACTTGGTTCACGAAATGCATAACAGGAATTCCATTTGGTGCCAGATTTACGCAGAGGCAGGTATCACTAAAGCACAGACCACCATGACGTTAAAACTAATG